>DF358804.1:36978-64614 GCA_000787875.1 Solanum virginianum | reverse complement strand
TCATAAGATTTTGGGATTTTGCTTATCGAATTCAAGCTTGTAACTTGTAGATTCATAAATTCTTCAATAGTAAGTCTTCTATTATGAATTCCTTGTATAGTTGTGAGTTTTATTCCTTGAATATGTTAGGCTAATCCCAATACTAAGGTTGTGCGAACCATGACAAATCAATAACATAGGCGAATATGGTGTAAGTCTCGAGATTGATTAGCGTATATATCGTAGTAATCTTCACCTTAATTTCTTTCTTGATTAGTCAATGCGTTAGGGTAAGCCTTTGTTCTTTGCATGTCAGAAAGGGATGTTTTGATTAGGAAAAGAATTCTACGACAGAAATTTCTGATTTTTAACCTAGTCTAAGTACTTGAGACCGAAAGGTGAGAGTATTCTAGGATAAACAACAAGGGTTAGTACATAGATGTTCTGAGACTGAAAGGTGATGAGTGATATGCATTTAAGAGGGACCGAGAGGTGAATTAAATTTTACATAACTTGTTAGATCTTATATATGTAATAATGAATGAGTTCACCACTAGATTCGGCTATCACATTAGATGTCATAGGGAACACAATCCTAGCCTCACATAAATTGATTGAAATCTAGTACTTCTTGCACTTATTTATTTTTTTCTTTAGTTAATTAGTTTGAAAAACCAAACCCCCTATATTTACTTTATGCACTTTTTTTTCGGGAATAGATATTACATCTAAAAATGGTGCTAATAGATATATTCTCAGGCATTTCCTGTGGGATTGATCTAAACTCTGGTTAAGTTCTATATTTGATCAACGACCACTTTACTTTTACATTTCAAGTGTAAATTTAGATGTATCAAATTTTGGCACCGTTGCCAGGGAATACGGTAAAGTAATAATCTATTAGTTTCTATTTTCAGTTTGTAATACTAGTCCTTAATGTTACTTTTGTTTCTTTTTTTTCTTTCTTGGTAGGGAGCAATCATTGCATGCCAAGCACCCATAGCGAGGGTGAAACACTTGTTCCCTACGACCTCGAGCTTACTAAATTAATCCCCAGAATGAATGCCCAAGAACGCGAAGTAGCTAGACAGAGAGAATTGTCAGTGAACCCTACAGGTGGGTATAATGATGGTCTGGGTGATGATGAAAATGCTAGCAATGAGGTACCACTGGCAGCACCACTTAGATAGGTGTCGATGCCCGGTGTAAGACCCCAAGTGCCTCAGCCGCCCCACGTAGTGAATGATGATGCTAAGGGTGCTGGGACCACTGGGGCTATTTACTTCCCCTACTACCTACTGGTGTTAAGTTCACTATCACAAGCACTATGCTTCAATGCTACAGTTGAAAGGGTTGTTCAGCGAAACAGTAACTGAGGATGCAAATCAGCACATCCTTAACTTTTTGGCAACTTCCCAATCATCTGAGATTCCTGGGGACTGTCAGCAAGCAATTAGGTTGTGATTATTCCCACTATATCTTTCTGGTGCAACAACTAAGTGGTTGAATGAGCTTCCACATGATTCCATCCGTACTTGGGGACAGCTAAAGGAGACATTATTAGAGACGTTCTTCCCTATATCAAAACAGCTCAAAATCACAGATGACATTGGCTCTCACAAGCAACTGCCAAATGAAGCACTACATGAGGCTTGGGAGAGATTCAGGCAGAAGCATAAGCAGTGCCCTGATCATCTACTCACATATGAGCATTTAAAAACAATCTTCAATAGGCCCTGCAATTTTGTGACTAAGCTGATCGTTGATGGTACTTATGGTGGGTCATACATGTCTAGGACTTTCCCAGACATCGTGGTGATCTTAGATTAGGTAGCCAAGATTAACAGAGCATGGTACACTGGAGATGGAGACTATTTGGGGCTCATCTTTGAGATGACAGAGGAGCAACGACAAAAGGAGGAGGAATGGGATCAAGACATGGCACACATGAAGGCCTAACTGGACTTGCTGGCAAACTGGTTCTTAGGAGGAGCAGAAAAGGTAAAAGTTATAGAGACAATTCCCAGTTACGATGATCAAAGCTATGACTTTGATGAAGAGGCAAACTTCTTAGGCAGCCAGGGGGGTTACCGGCCATACAACACCGGTAATCAAGGTCGAAACTATGGTCATGATCAAAAAAATCAAGGAAACTAGCAGAACAGATATGGTTATAGGAACCATGAGCATCAAAACGATAGTAGCAGAAACTCAAAGTTAGAAGAAATGGTGGCAAAGGTACTTAATAAGGTTGAGTCCATGGAGGTAGCAATGTGAGATATAATAGGGTAGATGTTTAATGTTCGACAGTTGGTCAACTCGCATTCCTCCTTAATCAAGTAATTAGAGCAGTGGATGGGTCAATTGTTAGTAGCCATAAACCAGACAATGGTTGGGTCATTATCGAGCTATACTATTAAGAAGCCAAAGAATGACGGTCATTGCATGGCTGTAACTACGAGGAGCAGTAAGGTACTCTCTGACCCTGTTGTGCCCAGTAATGCAGGTTTGATGAAGCTACAGGTAAGATGCCTAACCCCATAAAGAAGCATGTAGATGACTTTAATGAAGCGGAAGCAGTAACACTAGCAGAGCCTGAGGGTAATAAAGGTCTTGAGATGACACCAATAGTGAGCGAACCTCCGCCAGCCATTCGTAAGCCACCACCGCCATTCTCGCAGAGGTTGCAAAAAAAGGTTGAAGATGCCAAGTTTCAAAAGTTTTTGTCTATGCTAAAATAGATTTTAGTGAACATTCCTCTAGTGGAGGCACTTAAGTAGATGTCAGGTTAGGCAAAGTTCATGAAAGGCTTAGTGACTAAGAAGAGGACTACCATGATCAAGCTAGAAAACAATCTCCACCACTATAGCGCCATCACTACAATATCTCTTGTAGAAAAGAAAGAAGTTCCGGGAGCTTTCACTATCCCTTGTGCCATTAGAGCATTTGATTTTGCAAGAGCTCTCTATGATCTGGGTGCCAGCATCAACTTGATGCCACTGGTGGTTTATAGGTAGCTGGGCTTAGGAGACCCCACACCCATTACAATATGGCTACTCGAGGCAGAAAGATCAGTAAAATGGCTCGTGGGGATTCTATGTCATATTCTTGTACATATGGGTCAGTTCATCTTTCCTGCGGACTTTGTTATTCTAGGCTGTTAGGTGAATTTTAAGGTTCCCATCATCCTTGGGAGACCATTTTTTGCTACTGGCAGGGCGTTAGTAGACGTGGAGCGAGGAGAGCTGATGTTCAGACTCAACACGGAAGAGGTGAAGTTCAATATGTGTGCTACAATGAAGAAACCTAAAGAGGTGGCGATGATGTCTATCCTAGATGTTGAAGATCATTGCTTTTCCTAGGTCCCGCTTGAGGAAACAATGAGGGTAGACACACTAGCAGTGGTGATGGTGAACATCCCAGATGAGGGTATTAGTGGGTATGCAGACACTATGAATGTGCTACAAGGTAGGGGAACCAGGCCATTTGTCCCCAAAAAATTTGACTTAGATTTGCATAACAGGACTACACCACCCGCTAAACCATCCATCGAGGAGCCTCCAGTTATGGAGCTCACGGAACTGCCCTAAAACTTCAAGTATATATTTTTGGGTATTTACAACACTCTTCCTGTGATTGTAGCTGCAGATCTTCATGACAATCATGTGGAGGCATTATTGGGGGTTCTCCAAAAGTTCAAGCAAGCTATTGGTTGGACCATTACAGATATCATAGGGATTCCTCTAAGGATATGCACACACAAGATAAAATTAGAGGATAACTGTGTGCCCAACATTGAGCATCTACGTAGGCTAAACCCACCTGTGCAAGAGGTGGTAAAAAATGAAATCATCAAGTGGCTGCATGCTGGGGTGATCTACCCCATTTCTGATAGAAAGTGGGTAAGCCAGTGTAGTGTGTCTCAAAGAAAGGGGGCATGATAGTGGTTGCTAACAACAAAAATGAGCTAGATTTCTCGAGACCTATAACTGGATGGCGAGTTTACATGGACTACTAGAAGCTGAACAAATGGACCTTGAAGGACCATTTCTCCATGCCCTTCTTGGACAGATGTTAGATAGGTTGGCAGGTAGAGTATGGTACTACTTTTTGGATGGGTACTCAGGCTAATATCCATAGCCCTGGAGGATCAGGAGAAGACTAATTTCACTTAAACATGTGGAACTTGTTTAGCAAGTCCAACAAGATTCTCAACCCTATATACTACACCAGCAAGACCCTCAATGATACTCAAAAGAATTATTGGTTGTGGTATATGCTTTTGACAAGTTTCGGGCATATTTGTTGGAAACCAAATCAATAGTGCATACCAACCATATCGCTTTGTGATACCTCATAGCAAAGAAAGATGCTAAGTCGTGGTTGATTAGATGGGTTCTCCTGTTGCAAGAGCCTGACTTCGAGGTCCTAGACAAAAAAGGATCTGAGAATCAAGTAGCAGACCACTTATCCAGATTGGAGGATGAGGCAATAATGAAAAATTGGTTGAACATCGATGATTCCTTTCCTGATAAGCAGGCATTAGTAGCTTCTTTTCATCTTATTCCTTGGTTTGCTGATTTTACTAACTTTTGGTGAGCGATATTATGACAGAGGGCCTTAACCCTTACCATAGGAAAAAGTTTCTTTTTGATGTGTGTAGGTACTTCTGGGATGACCCGTACTTGTTTAGAACTTATGCTAATGGGTTTATCAGGCAGTACATTCCAAAAGCAGAGATGCTGGGTATAATGGAGGCCTGTCACTCATCCACAGTGGAGGGTCATCATGGTGGGGCCAGAACGACAAAGAAGATTCTTCAAAATGGGTACTACTAGCCCACCATCTATAAAGATACCTACAACTTGGTGCTTGGGTGTGATCAGTTCCAGCAACAAGGCAACATCTCCAAGTGCCAAGAACTTCCAATGACACCTATTCTTGAGGTAGAGATTTTTGACATCTGGGGCATTGACTTAATAGGCCCATTTGTTTGTTCTTATGGAATGAAGTACATCCTGGTGGTAGTGGACTACGACTTCAAATGGGTGGAGGCGATGGATTTACCAAATAATAAGAGCAAGAGTGTTGTCCAGTTTCTAAGGCAGAACATCTTTTCCAGATTTGGGACACCCAGAACTATCATTAGTGACAGAGGTCCTCACTTCTGTAATAAGGTTCTCCGTGTGGTGCTAGCAAAATATGGATTACGATAGCACAAGGTTGCCACACTACCCATAGACGAGTGGACAGGTTGAAGTGTCGAACAGAGAGATCAAGGAAATCCTGACCAATTTTGTGAATGCTACCCAAACGGATTGGGCAAGGAAGCTAGATAATGTACTTTGGGCCTACAGGATGGCTTACAAGGCACCCATTGGTATGTCCCCATATTAGTTGGTGTTTGATAAAGCCTGTCATCTATCCGTGGAGTTAGAAGACAAGGTACTTTGGGCTTTAAAGAAGCTTAACATGAATTGGGAGGAGGTTGGTGACTTGAGACTCGATCAACTTAGTGAGTTGGACGAATTTCGCCTCCAAGCATATGATAGTGCAACATTGTACAAAGAGAGGATGAAGATCCAACATGATAAGCATATTGTTTATCGGAGTTTTAGTGTTGGTGACAAGGTACTTTTATACAACTCTAGGATAAGGCTATTCCTAGGCAAGCTCAAGTCAAGGTGGTCTAGCCCGTACACGATCTACCAGGTATTTCCCCATGGTGCAATTGAGCTTAAAGCAGAAAATGGAGATAGATGCCATGATGTTAAATCAAGCATTCCATGGGAGGCAACCTATCAATTGTCATAGTACAAAAAAAGTTTAATTTATATGTGATGCAGTTTCTTATTTTTGATGTATGTGTCCAGGTGAATACAGGTGCTATTTTAGAGTTCACGTGTGTACACTGGGTGGAAAACATAATTTGAGGCTAAAATGGCTAAAATTTTGATGAAGTGTTCACACACGACCCATCTACACGGCCCTGTCTTTTCTAACAGCTCGTGAGAGCCATTATTTGATAGTTATGTGGAGCGTGTAACATGCAAATGCATCGAAAATGCCCAAGTGTCAGCAACACGACTCATCTATACGGGACGTTAGAAGGCTGACAGACTGTGACAAGAGCCGTTAGGCGTTCATGCATGAGAGTCGGGCAACTCTACCCAGAAAATCACAAACGGCATGAAGTGAGGAGCAATGATCGACCAAATAGACCATGACGCGTGTCGCAACCCATAAGGTGATCCATGGAGGTGACGTCAATGAAGGATAAAGTATAAAATAACACCAAGTGTTGTATTATGGGCGGATTACATAAGTCGTCGACCATTAAATAGCCCGTGACATGGTGCCGTTACGCTCATATGTCTAGGTAAATAAAACATTGGTGAAGTGAGGTGGGACGGACGGTCCAAATGGACCGTGACATGTGTCACGGGTCGTGAGGCCACCCATGTGGTGAGCTTTGACTAAGTCAAACATGGTTGACAAAGGGTTTTTAAAACACTTTCCTTTATCCCACCTATTCACTCCCAAATTTCCCATTCTCACTCTACCCCATGACCCCCTCTCTCTTCATTGCTATTTTCCCCTCAAAATTTCCAACAAATCATCCTCTTATTCATAATGATTCATAATTTAATCACATGATGCGTAGCTTAAACTAAGTGTGAGTATAAAGTTCTTCAAGCAAGTCTTCATCTTCATTGCTATTTATAAAGTAAGAACTTAATTTTCCATCTTCTATTGTAGATTTTGGTACGTGCATATGTAGATCTTGGTGAAAGATTATTTCTTTTATGTTTTAATGCTTCATGAGTCATATTAATGATGTTGGGCATGCATATAGTGGTGAAAACCACCATTATTGAGTTCTTAAGGTTTAAACCATGAAAAAAGAGGATTTTTTGTTGCTTTTTAACATGATTTTTGGGGAAATTGATTTATATAAACTATTGTGTTGCTTGAATCATGGTTAAGTGGGGGTGAAATTGCATTGACTTGTGTGTATGAACATGAAAGGCCAAAAATTGCTCCAATAGGGGTCGAATGGTCTCTTACATAGTCCATGGTATATTTCATGGACCATGTCACGGCCCATGTCGCGCTGTCTGTCACACCTCATGATCAAGTCCATTTTGACGGGCCCTTTCATAGATCGTGTATAGTTGCACGGGCCGTGTAGGGTCCCGTATACCCTGTTCCATCTGCATTATTTTACATAGGTTGCATTTAAATTTTAAGTTTTATATGTTCTTAAGTGCAGGCCCTATACTAGACCGGGTGACGCCATTCTTAAGGGTTATTGTCACTTTCATAGCACATAGGAAGTCTTAGTACCTGTTAGTGCATCAACCTAGGTGTGCAACAATTCCTAATAACTATATTCCTTTATGGCATGTGCAGGTAGTATGGGTCCATGATATAACTTAGTCAGAGGCAGTGATAGGGATGAGCATGTGTCATGCCTCCATGACTCCCCAACTGTATCATCTAGCAATCAAGCTGGGAGTGACTCAGATGATGACTCTTCCAGTGGGTCCGAAGTTTGCTATAGAGGCAATGTCTCCCGCCCTCTCCTCGTGCTACATGGGCTCGTGCATCAGGCCATCATAGAGCCCTCTAGTCTAAAGAGTGGTCCCCTTCACGAGAGTTAAGGAGGAGGTAGCCGCCCCAGAATAGGAGAACACTTCAAACCAAGACGAGTAGGGGCAAACTCTAGAGGCTGAGGGTCATGATATTGAAGAGAAGGCGAATGAGGTCGAACTTTGGGACAATGATGATGAGGCCATTCATTAGGCAGTCTCCCGAATAACAAACCCTGAAACAGCCTAGGCACTTATTATCTTTCTGAGGGTTCGGTGGAGAATCTCAAGTGCTAAGGATATCTACACCAATGGTCTTACAGAAGGTTCTGGGGGTTCAAACAGCAACCATTCCTTCTGGAGGTTTGGGTAATCACTGACTAACTTTATAGAGTTTTGGACATCATAGATATTTTTAATTCATATCAGTTTGGTTGTATGGCGCAACTACTAGGGTACTATGGGCCCACCATTGTTGAAGAGTTCTATTCTAATTTTGTCGCTAGCCTCCTGAACTCGGTGGAGGGGACCTAATTGAGAAAGGTGAAGAGACAAGTCACCCTTACTAGTTCCCCAAGGTCACATGTAATGGTGCATGGTACACGAGTGAATATATCAAAAACTACCATCAAGTGGTTCCTATTTGGGCCAGACTACCAAGCTCCTTCAGATACCCAGTTTATAGAAAGACACATGCAGATTACAGACATGGTCCAGCTATCTAATTCATCATCTAGGGCTAGACTTTTGGGATGGATCGCAGAGCGAAAAGACATTCAGGGGGTAAAGGCAACTTGGGTTACCGACCCTAAGTGTCCTATTGCCAAATTATCATTGATATTTGCTGCAAACTTTTGTTGGTCAGTGGTGCGGGCCAGGCTAAGACCCACAAGAAATGATAGTACACTCTAACCTTCGTATGCCTCTCTGATTACATGCGTCATATCTAGGTACGGAGTTAACATGGGATGAATCATCGCCCTTGAGATGCAAGACCAAGCTTTATCTGAGAGAGCTGGCATGCCCTTCCCGTACCTGGTTCGTACCCTGTATAAAGAGGTTGGTGTTCACACTACTCATTTTTTGGATAAAAAGATAGACCCCAAGGGCGTAGCCAACATTACCCTGATCAAGGATGTCCAAAACCCACTCATGAGGAGTAGAAAATGTTATTTAGGGGGCAGACAAACTTCCCATCCGCACCACCATAGCAACCCTTTCCATTTGAGGACTAAACCACCCCCCACCATTAGGCATGACTTCTGAGCAGCCTGAGGGTAGTGGTGCAGCTTCTCTAGTACAGCAAGGGTATGCATATATGCCTTATGATCTTTTCGCCAGATTAGTGGTGGACAAGGGCAGACACGGGCCATTGTTGACCAAATAGTAGATTGGATCCCCCATGTCATCTAGTCTCATTCACAGCAGGTGGTGGACTAACGAGATGATGCCCTTACGAGCCAAATCGCCATCATGCAGAGCAACATCAACAAATTAGAGGGATACTTCCACAGCATGTTGGGGAGTATGACTGAAGATGAAATAAAGGATCTGGTACAAATAGAGAATGGTATGAAGGCTTAAATTGTTAAGTTGACTGCACAGTCCCAGGCCCCTGCACTAACCCCAGCTCCAAAATCATGGGTGAACCTATTCAATGTAAACACGGTACCAGCTATGGATGAGATATGAGGTGTTCCACCAGCCCATTTGAGGCACCTGCGCCACCCACGGAGTTGCCTAGGAGGAAGGACAAGGGTAAACATCAAGGTCAACAAAAGAGTCCTACCGGTGACCCACAAAGGCCGCCAAGGCCCAGCGCTAAGCAATAGTTGAACTTGCTAAACGAGAGCGGCTAGCTACAGAGGAGGCATAGGCAAGAGCCTCTATTAACACCTTTGGATCGGGTGCTACATATGCTAATGATGATACCCCAGAGGGGTTCTGTCCCACATACACTGTTGATGCCTAGGATATCCCAGGTATGTTCTATCCTCCTATTTGTTCATTTACATATGTTATGATGTAGTGAGGACACTACACTATCTTATTGGAGGGGGTCGGGAATCCTGCCACTTGAGAGTTTTTCTTTCCATGTTTCTTTTCTCTCAAGTGTATTATCTAGTAGAATTGACATGTTTAGGTTGTATTGTTTATGTAAATATAAGTGTCACAGAAGTCTAGGGTAGCCCTTGTGTTGATCTTTGTGGTGTTCCATGTTAACAACACCATGTATAAATGTGGTTGCATCGCATCCTGACTAACTTTCATGATTGTAGTAAGTATTATATGTGTATGGTTGGTATTTTGATGAATGAAGTAGGCCTATGTGATTTAGTACCAACTAGTGTAAAAACTGTGCCATGTATGTGTGAGCTAATTGCCTAATTCCGTCGACGCACTTGTGAGATAGAACTTGCCTGGTTAGTCCCACTGAAATACTTGAATGACTAGATTAGGAGGGGATCTTAGGCCATTGTTGTTGAGTAGTCACTTAGCCAAGAAAAATTGACCAACCAAATGAAATTGTCCCTTTAAACCAAAAGTTAAGCCTAAATGGACCTTTTCTTTTGAAATCACCCAAATTTACCTCTCCAATCTATATATTGATCTCTATTTTGGCTCTGGTCTCTCCAAAGATATTATGAACCTTCGCCTAGGGCAAAAGTCTAACTTAATGGTGGCTTATGTTGGCCCTGGTACTTTAGAAAGATTTTGTGAACCTTGACCAAGCCAAAGGCTTAAGTTGAGGGTCGCTAGTGTAGGGAGAGCAGTAAAATGAGTGTGGAAAATAATAAATTGATAAAAAGAGAAAAATAAATGGGTTGTGATCATGGAAAAGCAATAAACGAAAAAGAAAAAGAATAAAAATGAGTGAATGAGCACAAAAATTACTTCCTGTACTATAGAAAGTGGAAAAATAGGGGTAAGAAAAGTTTGTGACTAAAAAGCAAATGGCTAAGTGGAAGCAAGTGTTTGGGAGAGGTCGTTTAGTCACTTTAGTCCTAAATATACCTCACCTAAGCCCGAGCCTACTCTACAAGCCAAAAAGTCCTGATGTGATCCTAAAAAGGCTATTCAAGAGTTAAGGTGGTGAAAATAAGGGCAAGTTAATGATCGAGGCATATGTGTCCACTGGAAGTCATTTCTGAGAGTGAGTGACTACACTCTAGACTTTGTTTTACATGCTTACGTTGAGTCTGAGACTTTATTGTGGTGAGGGCACTATCTTTGCATCAGTTGATTCCTAACTTAACTGGGGTCACTTTATTCCTGGTCATATGTTTACTAACTATGCATGCATAATGTTTGCCTTAGTCTCTATGGGTCCATTGGGGGTGTGAGCACATTCTTAAACTTGTTAGCGGGGCATATGCATTGAAAAATTGTGGGGCGATCCATAGTCTAAGTGAACACTTGTGTTTATGAGTTATTTGGTTGAGTTTTTATTGCTTGAGGACAATCAATCATTTTAAGTTGAGGGTGTTGATGAGTCGTAGAAATACGACTTGTATAACGCTTTAGACAAAGATTTTGTGTGTTCTCAAGCAAACTTGTTATTTTGATGTTGTTTTTGTTGGTTTTTAGGAAAAATAGTAAGGCATGGAAGGAATGACAATATGAAAGAAAAAAGATGAAAAAGAGTGCAAAGAAAGGCCAAAATGGAACCAAGTGGGTCAAATGGTGGCCTGCACGGCCCATGTACATCTACACGGACCATGAGGCCCCCCGTGGCCTCACAGTTGGCTGATAGCAGTTGCTATTTGGCAAAGGCAAGTCCCACGACATAGGTCAGGGACCGTGGGATGTCAAACGGGTCATCATGAGGCTCGTCAAAGTGACGCAAAGACATTACCATCAAAAGTTGAAAGATTTTTTGCCAAGTGGCATGAATCAGCTCATCTCATGAGCCGTTGGGAACATAACGGGTTGTTTCAAGTCCTGTGTAGGTTACGTGAAGGTGACACCATCAAGAAAAGCAAAATTGTCTAAGTGGAGCCAGACGAAGAGTTACACGGACCGTGTGACCAATCACGATTCATGATATTGAGGCGTATGAAAGACATGAGCGAGAAATTGACCAACAAAGAATTTTTGTGCATTCTCAAGCAAACTTGTTATTTTGATGTTGCTTTTGATGGTTTTCAGGAAAAAGAGTAAGGCATGGATGGAATGACAATATGAAAGAAAAAAGGATGAAAAGAGTGCAAAGAAAGGCTAAAATGGAACAAAGTCGGGCAAATGGGGGCCTGCACAGCCCGTGTACATCTACACGAACCGTAAGGCCCACCGTGGCCTCATAGTTGGCTGATGGCAATGACTATTTGGCGAAAGAAAGTCCCACGACATAGGTCAAGCACCGTGGGATGTCAAATGGGTCATCATGAGGCTCGTCAAAGTGACGTGAAGACATTATCATCAAAAGTTGAAAGATTTTTTTGCCAAGTCGCACGAGTCGGCTCATCTCATGAGCCGTTGGGAGCATAACAGGATGTTTCAAGTCCAGTGTAGGTGATGTGAAGGTGACACCATCGAAAAAGCAAAATTATCTCAGTGGAGCAAGATGGAGAGTTACACGGACCGTGTGACCAATCACGGTTCGTGATATTGAGGCGTGTGGAAGACGTAAGCCAGAAATTGACCAAGATGCATCAGATGGTCCATTTCATGGATTGTTCAAAGTCACATGACCAGTTCAATAAAACACGGAGTAGCAATGGATTTATGGACCAAGTATTATCAGACGGACAGTCACACGGTCCGTTCGATATGTCACAGACCATGTGGTGAACTGTGTCCATGCCGGCGGATTTTTCCTATTTTAATTAGGATTGGGTTTTCTTTATATATATATAGTTATATATATATATATATAGTTATATATATATATATAGTTATATATATATATAGTTATATATATATATATATATATATATATATATATATATATATATATATATATATATTTATATGTATCTATTTTATTTATGTTTTTATATATATATATATATATATAGTTATATATATATATATAGTTATATGGAGTTATTTTATTTCAATTTTTAGTTAGTCTTGGATGGCTAGAGCGAGAAAACATTGAAAAATATTATTTCCCTAGAGATTTCACAAGATTTTGGGATTTTGCTTATCGAATTCAAGCTTGTAACTTGTGGATTCATCGATTCGTTAATAGTAATGGGTTCATCGATTCGTTAATAGTAAGTCTTCTATTTTGAATTCCTTGTAGTTGTGACTTTTATTCCTTGAATATGTTAGGCTTAACCCATAACTAGGTTTGTGGGAACCATGACAAATCAATAAGATAGGCGAATATAGGTTAAGTCTCAGGATTTATTAGCTTATATATCGTAGTAATATTTGTTTTAATTTCTTCCTTGATGAGTCAATGCATTAGAGTAAGCCTCTGTTCTTTGCATGTTCAAAAGGGATGTTTTGATTCAGAAAAGAATTCTATGATGAAAATTCAAGGTTTTTAACCTAGTCTAAGTACTTGAGACAAAAAAGTGAGAGTATTCTGGGATAAAAAACAAGGTTAGTAAGTACACATTCTGAGACTGAAAGGTGATGAATGATATCCATTTAAGAGGGACCGAGAGGTGAATTAAATGTTACATGACTTGTTAGATCTTGTATATGTAATCATGAAGGAGTTTACCACTAGATTCGGCTATCACATTAGATGTCATGGGGAACACAATCCTAGCCTCGCATAAATTGATTAAAATTTAGTCATTCTTGCACTAATTTATTGTTTTCTTTAGTTAATTTGTTTGAAAAACCAAACCCCCATATTTACTTTATACACTTCTATTTTGGGAATAGATATTACATCTGGAAATGCTGCTTATAGATATATTCTCACGCAATCCCTGTGGAATCGACCTCAACTCTAGTTGAGTTCTATATTTGATCAATGACCAGCTTTACTATTCTGTTTGGAGTGTAAATTTGGGCGTATCACCAAAACCCTTAAGTTCTTCATTGTATTATCATTATGAAAGACTTCTCTTAGTCTCGCTTTCCTTCTTATTAATGTCACTTGTTGTTTATTTTGCTTCCACGACTAAGGATGTGTGAACGATATGCTAAGAGTCTTGTTTAGGGTTCCTTTGGGTTCCCTATTCACCATGTCATGTCTAGGCCCTAGGCTTAGGTCATGACACAAACCACATGTCACAACCTGGACCTAGTGTCCGAATCTCTTCCAGATCTAAGGATTTCCTTGAAGCTTCAAGCCTCCATTTTCAATCTTCATCAAGAACTTCTCCAAAGCTAAGGTATGTAGGTTTCAGCCATTGGGTCCTTTTATCCATGGTGCTTAATCCTCTTTTCTACTTAAATTTCATGATTTTAAGTTGATTTACTTATGGGTCTTGATTGTTGTAAATTTCACTGCACAGTGAATTGGTGTTTCATGGTGGTATGATTGTCTTAGCTTGTTTTGAGTTATAAATCTTAGATCTAATGTGAGATTTGATGAGGGGTTTTGATGTGAATGTCTTGGGGGTTTTTCAAGGTGTTGCTTGATTGTTTTACAGTGGGTTTTCTTGCCTGATTTTATCTCTAATTTGCATGGTCATGTACGCCCATTACACACCCTTCAAGTGTTTGATAAAAAATGTCTGGATTATGATTCTTGAATTGTTTAAGGCCTAATGCTTGACGTATGATATATATGACTTTATGATGATGAAAGAATGATGTGTGTTTGATAATTTCATGATGAGCTTCTGTAGTCATGTTGACCATAACCATGTTGAGGGGTTAGTACCTTGACAACTACGATGGAGGGTGAGAAGTCCATTAACCATGTTGAGGGGTTAGTACCTCGACCACTACTAAGGGGGGTGTTAAGCCTTGGATTCCAAGTACTATTTTGCTTGGTCTATGATGATGGTCTCTCTTTACATATGTACTATGATCTATAAGAGCATGATTTTTACTACAAGCATCCATTCATACATGCCATATTGTTAAATTATGCCTAATGTCTATGGTTATGCATGTCACCTATGATGCCTATTTCTTGTTGCATTGCATCCTACATACTTAATACATTCAAACATACTAACATGTACTCTATGCCTATATGATGTTACCATGTAGGAACCGAAGCTCCAGTTAGTCATCGTCCTCCTCCACATAGATAGTGGCATCCATCCAAGCTAGTTGGTGAGTCCTCCATTTCGGGGACATTGGTCTACATTCCTATGTTATGTATAAAAGACTATCTTTCCTTTTGTATGCTTTGACTATGAGGGTGAGTCTGGTTGCTTGTCTTGGTCCCCGCTAAGCTCTATGTTAGAGGTGTTTTTGGACAAGATATGTATTATGCTTGAGCTTTGACTCACTTATGATATTCAAGCTATTTAAATATAGATCTCTCTCTCTTAGTCCCAATATCCTCTGTTTATGTTTCTTATGTTGATTTATCTTACTTCTGTGACCAAGGATGTATGTGATATAAGCCCTTTTCCCTTAGTCCTAATTTCCCCTTGTTATTGTTTCTATGTTGTTTTATATTGCTTCCGCGACCAAGGATGTGTAATGATATGCTATGAGGCTTGTTCGGGGTTCCTTCAGGTTCCCGATCTGTCAGTCATGTCTAGGCCCTAGGCTTGGGTCGTGACAGGTAGAGCCAAGATAGGAGTGGAGGCAAGCTTATCTTTCAAAGTTTGGAAACACTTCTCAACTCATCGGTCTACAAATATTTTGCCTTCTTTTGAGTCAATTTAGTCATAGGAGAAGCAATAGAAGAGAAACCATTTACAAACCTCCGATAATAACCTGCCAAACCCAAGAAGTTTCTAATGTCTGATGGAATCAAAGGTCTAGGCCAATTTCTAATCACCTCCATTTTCTTAGGATCTACCTTAGTGCTATCATCTGACACCACATGCCCTAGAAAAGTAAACATTTTCAACCAAAACTCACATTTCTCATATTTTTCATACAACCACTCCTCCCTCATGATTTGCAAAACCAACCTCAAGTGATCCACATGCTCCTCCTCACTATTGGAGTAAATCAAGATATCATCAATAAAAATCACTACAAACAAGTCAAGGTAGGGTTTAAAGACCCTATTCATGAGATCCGTAAATATAGCCTGTGCATTAGTCAACCAAAAGGATATAACCACAAACTCAAAGTGCCCTTACCTAGTGTTCAAAGCCGTTTTAGGAATGTCACACTTCCTCACATTTACTTGGTGATACCTGGACCGAAGATTAATCTTAGAAAAGTGACTAGCCCCTTGATGTTGCTCAAAAAGGTCATCAATCCTTGGTAGGGGGTACTTGTTCTTTATGATAACTTTATTAAGTTGTTGGTAATCAATGCACATTCTATGAGAACCATCATTCTTCTTCACAAATAATACCAATGCACCCCAAGGTGGCTTACTATGCCTTATAAAACCTTTTTCCAACAAATCCCTCTATTTCTCCTTCAACTCTATCAGGGCCATACAGTAAGGGGGAATAAAAATGGCTTGAGTATCGGGAAAAAGGTCTATACCAAAGTACATTTTCCATTCTGGAGGAACACCGGGAAGCTCATCAGAAAAAACATCAATAAACTTATTAACCATTGGAACCAACTCAATAGGAAGGACCTTGGACTCAACATCCTTAACCCTCACAAGAATGATAGAGACAACCCTTAGAAATAATCTTTTGGGCTTTAAGACAAGAAATAAATCTACCCTTAACCACCACATCACAACTTTCCCACTCAAGGACGGGTTTATTAGTGAATTGGAACTTAACCCTACAGGTTCTACAATAAATAGAGGCATAATATGAATGCAATCAATCTATCCCAATAGTGACATTAAAATCCACCATCTCTAATTCAACAAAATCCCAAGGCAAGATATTATGCACAGTGAACACGAGATAATTTCTATAGACTCTTCTAGCAACAATGGATTGACCAATAGGGGTAGACACTTCATAAGATTCATACAACAATTAGAGACTAACATGAAGCTTTTTGGCAACAGAAGGAATAAAAAAAAGTATGGCACCGGGCCTATCAGTGCATACACATCAAAATCAAAGACCTTTTACATACCGGTCACCTCATCAACTCCTTGTCTCCCTTGAAGAGCTTAGAATCTATTTTTCCTTGGTGCACCCCTTTGTTGACCTCCTCTTCCCCTTTGACCCACATTTGTACCTTGGCATTATGGACGACTATCTCTACCTTTGTTTTGTGCATAAAGACAATCAATAACTTTGTGATCCATCCCACCATATCCAAAGCAAGTATTAGAATTCCTCAAACATGGACCACTATGTTTCTTTTCACACCTTGGATATCTAGGCTTTACCATTCATCCATTACCACTTTGGAATCTTTGATTATGGCCACTATCATTGGAAAATAGAAAACATTGGATAACCCTTGGTCATGGAACTTGTGGCCTTGACGAAACCGACCACCTTTAGAACATTGGAAGCCACCTTCAAATCGAGCCATCTTGGACTCACCAACCCTTCTCTTCCTAAGCTTTTCCCCCTTTAATTGCTCAGTATATATCATAAATTGAGACAAATCCATATCCCCCACTAGCATGGCAGTATGACACTCCTAATTAACCAAGTTGATACACCTGACAAATATTTGTTCATCCTTGACCTAGGCTCGGTAACCAATTGTGAAGCATACTTGGAGAGTTGGTTGAACTTTAGGGCATAGCCCCTCATACTCATGGACCCTTGTTTAAGATTCATAAATTCCATCATCTTCACCTCCCTTAGCCTAGTAAGAAAGAACCGATTGAGAAATATGGCTTTGAACTCTTCCCAAGGGATAACATCACCATTCCCCTTCTTCATTTTTCATTGGGTGAACCAAATTTGAGCCACCCCTTTGAGTTGGTAGGTCGCCAACTCTGCCTTTTCCTCAAAATTAACCCCTATAATGGACAACACCTAATACTCCTCATCAATGAATTCTTGGGGGTCCTTATCCACCTTGGACCCATAGAACTTTGGTGGATTCACCTTAGTAAAATCCCTCACCCTTAAGGCTGGAGTAGGAGCATGAGGGGCTTGGGCCCTTTGGTTGATTTGGCTGGTCATAGCATGATCTAACATTGCAACAGCATTTCAGCAATCTTCTTGGCTTACCCCTCCTTTCTAAGGAGCTGGAGGAGCTGAAGGAGTCGATATCTCCTCAGGTGTATGGGCTCTTCTTCCTCTTGGAATTAGCATGATCTAGAATAGCAAAGAATATTTGTTAGGGTAAAAGACTTACCTTAACTTCTATAGCACGACATAGATCATGAAAAAGGGAAACATTTCCTAAAATGCCTTATAGCCTCTTACTCATAGTTGTGGCGTGCTTCACAACCATGAATAAGACTCTAATGAATGCGATGTGTTGGATTTCGAGGACCATTAACAACCTTGTGCTATGATACCAAGTTTGTCACGACCCAAGCCTAGGGCCTAGACGTGACGTGGTGTGTTGGATTCTAAGGACCATTAGCAACCTAGTGCTCTGATACCAAGTTTGTCAGGACCTAAGCCTTGGTCCTAGACATGACACGATGAATGGGAACCCGAAGGGTCCCAAAGAAGCCTCTTAGCATATCAATCACACATCCTTGGTCATGGAAGCAAAGTAAACTATAACATGAGATATATTTAATGGGAAGTGTGACTGAGGGAAATCTTGAAAATAAACAAAGTATAAGAGTCAAGCTCATAACACAGTAACATCATAATATCCAATAAACACTTCTAAACATGGAATGGAGCAGGGGCCAAGACACTTTTTGGGCTCACCCTCATAATGTCAAATGTTCAACATAAAGAAGTCTTAGAAATAGCAAGAGAAAGTAGATAGTGTCCCCGGACTTGAGGACTCACCAAGAGTTTCTTCAAATAATATCACTAGCCACGTGGAGGATGATCAAGAGGAGCTCCTGTCCCTACATGGTGATATCATGTAGAAATAAAGTATGGTTAATACATTTGAATGTACTAAGTATGTAGGATGCAATACAATAAGACATAAGCCAATATAGTAAAAATGCATAGTAATAGGCAATAGATAAGCATAATCTCAATATGGTATTCATGATCGATGCTTGAAATACAACATATTTATAAACCATTGAACTTGCATAGAATATGATAAATGGGAAGAGACCTCAATTAACAAAGAATAAGACTAAGCGAGCTACTATTTGGAATCCCGATGATTACCCTTCATCGGTAAAGAGGTGGTCTACTTGCCAAGGTAAACCATACTTTACTTTATGGGAGCCTATCCTATTTCAGAGAAGTAATCCCCTTATGGGAACCTTTCCCATTTCGGGGTGGATTTCATGATAAAGTGCACTAAATGGATCCACTAGCATATCAAGGGTAAAACATAATCCTATATTGGCACATAGTTTAAGAAAAGGAGTATGGACCCTTGAAGATAGTCCACGCTGACAGCCAATCCATCAGTGCTAAGTCTAATCCCATGGAATATTTATAATAATCATACTTTATTAACTTGTAAGAAACATGGAAACATCATGAGTAACTCTTAAACATTCTTGACATCTAATGATGAGCCTAACTTGAAACTTAAGAGTAGATCACAATCATACATGAACCCTTACTTTAACTTGAATGGCTCACAAGTGGTAAAATCTTGAAAATAGGGATTAACTTCATACTTGCATAATCATATATAATTGAAATGACCCCAAAAAGTGCCTGAAAATATGCCTCGGAATGCCTAAAATTTTTAAATTCCATATATCTTAAAATCCATGTGCGATATCAAAAATTTTACTTCATATTCTTATTCAGGAGATCAAAATTCGGGGAAAAGGGCCTAACCCCAATTTAAGAGTAAAAGATTAGCAATTATAATTTTTCAAACTGTGAATTCCAGAGAGGAATCCACATCGCTTCTACGACACGCCTCTGTGTAAAATGCTACCTGGTTTTTTTAGTTCGGTCCAAGACTTCTAAGTCTTGGGCCTAAGTATTCCCAAATGTGTTTTTACTTATACTTAGCCATATTTCACCCTCATATCATCCTAAAAATTTCCCAATACTAACTTAAATACTTAGCCGTATCTTCAATCCAAAATTCAAGTCTCAAACCATCATCCGGAATTAAGGTTCTCCTTCGAGGTTCTTCTTCAAGCTTCAAGTCTATTGTGACTATTTTGCCATGAAATTGTGACTGTTTTGCTATGTTTTGAGCTATAAATCTTTTATCTATTGTAAGATTCAAGGAAGGATTTTGATATATGTTGCTTAAGGATATTGCAAGGTGTTGATTGATGGTTTTAAAATGGATTTTCTTGCATGATTTCATCTCTATATTTCATGGTTTTAAATGAGCATTACACACCCTCTAGATGTTTGATAAAATGTCCGTATGTGGTTTCTTGAGGAGTTGAAGGTACAACGCATGAGATATGATATGATTGACTTTATGATGATGAAATGAGCTTATGTATATGATATATACTATATAAAGTGTTGGATTAGACCATGCCCGATCCAGGGGGACAAGAGCCCGGGTAACCGAGGTGGGGGTTTGTACTCATCAACTGAGGTAGGTGTTTGTACTCATCAACCATGTGAGGGGTTTGTACATTGCCACCGTAGTGATAAGGTGTGATTATCATCAACCATGTGAGGGGTTTGTACCACACATGTTATCTGTTTGCCATTTAGCTTTGTGATTGTGTTTGGGTGCCCCATCCGGGCACTAGTCACGGCCCATGGGGTTGGGTCGTGACAACCGGGATGATGGCGTGAAACCATCATCAACCAATCAAGGGGTTTGTACCTTGAAAATCTAGCTTGGTATCTTCTACATATCTAATATCCTATATGAGAATGAGTTACTTAATCATATTTTACTTATGCATTGATCATGCATGCCATATTGTTATATTATGTCTATTGCCTATTATTACAAATTTTGTCTATGATGCTTAATTCTTGTTGCATTGCATCCTACATACTTAATACATTCAAACATACTAATGCATACTCTTTACTGCATGATATCACCATGTAGGAATCGGTGCCCAAGTTGATCAGCCTCCTCCTCCATGTGGCTAGTTTGATACTACTAAAGCTAGTTAGTGACTCCTTGACTTCGAGAACCTTAGTCTATGTTGCTCTTATTATGTATTGAGACATTCTTCCTTATGCTCTATTTTGACTATAAGGGTGAGATCGGTTGCTTTGTATTGGCCCCCACTATTATCTATGTTTTAGAGATATTTTTTGGACATGTTATGTATCTATGCTAAGAGCCTTGACTCTATTGTTCTTGATATCTATGATATGAAAGTGCTTTCCCTTAGCCACGGTTGTCCCAGTTTATTATCTATTGATGCTTGTTTTATTGCTTCCATGACCAAGGATGTATAATGATATTCTAAGAGACTTTCTTGGGGTCCCTTTGGGTTCCCCTTGCACCATGTCATGTCTAGGCTTTAGGTTTGGGTCGTGACAGAAACATGAAGAACTAACAAGGTAAAATTGGATAATTCATAATTCTTGAAAAGTGTGAATGCATGTATTAGTTAACTCTCTTTGTTGTGCATGTTTTCTGATGATGGCCAATAGTAGAACCCGCCTAGTGTTATTGACTAGACAAAGGTAGTAATGAATAGAACAAGAGATTAATTAACAGAATTCAGTTGATATGTTCTCGTATAATCAACCAAACTGGGTCAAGGGGAGGTTATACTGGGACTAATAGGTAATGGTTAGTAATGCACATTATAGAGATGGGCTATGTTGCATAGTGAAATACCTTTGACCAAATGGTTTGTTGAACTTAACTTACCGTCCTGCATGTTACACACTAGAAAAAATTAGGTTATATGGTGATACTGATTAAGGGAATCATTGGGAACACAATACCCTATTTCTCTTCGTACTGATTTCACACTTGTGCGTGTTATATTTTTCCATTGATTATTACAAACCCCTCTTCCCTTTGGGGAAGTAAGTTGGTTAACTACTCAAATTACAATCATTGAATTCTTTTGAGTCTATGTATTCCCTGTGGGTTCGACCCTAACCTTGATTAGGTTCTATTTCTAGACAACGACTACTTTATCCTCTAGAAGGAGGAGTAACTTGGGCAACATCAAGATTTTGGCGCTGTTGCTGGGGAATATGGCTAGAGTTAATTAATTCATAGTGATTTGGGTGTTAATCTTTGTTTCTCACATTTTACGTTTTATTTTTGTTTTTGTTCTCTTTGTAGAGTGTAAGTGTAGTGTATGCCCAATACATGAAGTTGATGTAGACCCTTAACTCTGTTGATCCAGAGATCCACAGAAGGTTGAGGAGAATAGCCCAACATAATGCTAACAACATGGCCAATGCAGCTCTGAACAGCAACAAGAAATGTTGATCATGAGAACCCATATCCTCTTGAGGATATTGCTCCACATCCTTAGGAATTAAATGCCAATGCTTATCAGTGGAACCAATATAGACTAAATCCTATGGTTATGTAGGTGACTGGAGGTATTATGTTGCCACAAGTACTTGCAGACACAAAATTCATAGTCTTAAGTGGGTTGCTTCAGATGTTGCAGAACTGTAGGCTATTTGTAGGCTTACCATCAGAGGAATCTCATAGCTATCTACACAATGTTGTATTCATCTACACGAGTGTGATGGAAACACAAAATTTATCTGTAGATGTTATGGGATTTTGTGTGTTCTCATTGTCTCTTATAGGCAATGTAGTATTATGGCTATCTGAGCTCTCGTAGATTTTGATCATTAGTTAGGCTAATTTGCAGAAGCCCTTTTTAGAGAAGTACTTCCCTAGATCGAAGAAGCTCAAGTTGAAAGACCAGATCAATAACTTTAAGCAACTTCCTGGTGATTCGATAAGCACTACATAGGAATGGTTTACTAAATGTTTGAGGAGTATACCTAATCACAAGATAGTTGATAATGCCTTGAAGTGATTCGATCAGTACTACTTGGGAGCGGTTCACCAAATGCTTGAGAAGTACCCTAGACCACAAGATAGTTGATAATTCCTTGGTAGAGAACTTCTACCGTGCCCTTGATGATAACAGTCAGGCTTATGTTGACCCTATCACAGGGGGCAAGTTCATAGATCAACCATTTGCAAGGATAGCAAAATGGATGTGGAGAGTGGTAAAGACAAATCGTGCATGGGAGAAGAGAGAGAGCATCCACCAAAAGTTTGTGTGTTGTTAGTGTTAGTACGAAGCAAGCAAAGATCAATGAAGAAATTATACAAGAGCTTGCCCGAATTCGCAAAAGTATAGATGTGATGATAAAGCAGAACTAAGAGCAAGTCAATATAATAGTTCACGTGTACCCGTGTATGCTGAGCCTTATTACGATGATGCATGTTTTGTTGCTGATCAGATAGGGGGTTTTCAAAACTAACACTGAAGCATCCAATTAGGACTATTGGCACCAAGGTCAAGAAAACCAAGGTAGGAACTTCAGCAGAGATAGAGCTTTCAGGGACAACCACAGAGGATATTACAATAGGAATAGGGGTCCAGAGAGACATGCAAATTAGGGTCATAGATATGGCTTCAGAAATGTTCCCTATGTGCCACCATATAACCATGATGCAAGTGCAAGTAGCTTAAGGATTGAGGAGATGATTGGTTACCTATTAAAGAAAGCTAAGTCACAGGATGGGACTCTAAGGGGCATGAAATCTAAGATTTCTAGCATTAATCAAAAAATTGAATCTTATTACGTGGCTATCAAACAGTTTGAACAACAGTTTGGTCAAGTGTCAACTTAACTAAATCACCGTTAAAGGTATACACTGCCTAGCAATCCAGTTCAGAATCTAAAAAATGAAGGGCAGTATATGACGGTTACTACTCGGGGTGGCAAGAGCACCATTGATCTTCCTATGACAGTTGATGAAGATGATGTTTGAGAGCAGATAGTTGCAGCTAAGGATGTAGATGTAGGAGATCATCATGGCAAGGGTGGGGTGAGTGAAGCTACTAATACGCCACAAAAGTTAAAGCATATTCCTAGGCCTCCTCCTCTCTTCCCTCAAAGAATAAAAAGAAAATGGAGGAAGGCAAGTTCAAACACTTTCTCTCAATGCTGAAACAATTCTTAAACAACATCTCTCTCATTGAGGCATTGAAGAAGATGCCAGGGTATATTGTTCATTTGTAATTTCCCAAAAAGCTAAGAAGCGTACAATAAGTCAATAGTTTTCATTAACATAAAAATCTTTATCATGTAAATTTAGTAAAACATGGTGGGCATATACACATATGCTTGAAATCATGCAATTCATAAATTAAAGTCATTGATGGGTATAATGAAATTCCTTAAAAATTATTCAAAATGACCCACCTACCAACATGTAAAACTTGGTTAGGGCACCATCAAACCTTCACCTAAAAATAATAGATCTTGTATAATATAACATGACATGATAATGTACTAGGACAACCACCATAAAACATTTCATAGTATCATCATAAAAAAATGAGTTCATAAGAATCATCATGTGTTACCATAACTAGATATCACAAGCAGGAGAAGAATGGTTCAGCTTGTATAGGAAAGGTCTCCATAATTAAAACCCACGTACCATTTGTTGGAGATGGAAAATCTTTTGGAAAAATGAGGACAAACCCAATAACTTAGCTATCACTTTTTATTTGAATGCCTTGAAGAGCTTGAGAGTTTTGAACATAGGGCTTTTGAGAAATGAATCCAAATGAGGGTGTGAAGGGTGTATAAGACTGGAAAGGGCTTATTTGATGCCTTAAATAGCGTAGGTCAGACTTCAGAAAATAGGAAAGGTCAAACTTTCCCTTTTAAAATCTAGTCGGACAGGTCTACGAGACTCTATTTACAGGATGTAGACCATTCTATGGGCTATATATAGGGGTTTCGTCTGATGGCTTTTCAAACTTTCAGAGTCCCTTCTCTGATTCACATTCTATGATCCAATCTATGACTCGTAAAAAACTTTATGGGTCATTTGATAAGTCCTAGATTAAACCCCTGAAAGATAAAAAATTTCACCAAGTCTACCCAGATTCCACGAACCAACATATGAGTTGTACTTTGACTTATGACTCGTAAAACCTTCATAGAAGTTGATAATCAAAATATTTCAAAGCTTACTTTCTTACATTTTTATACTCCTTATAGGTGAGGTCTTACATTAGCCCTAATCAAAATAGGCCCTCTTCGACTCTCTTGAACCCTTCCTCGCCTTTTCCTCCTCAATTTTTACTATATAAGTCATAAGCCTCGAAATATCCCTGCTTTACTTGCATGATAGTCTAGCATTATTAAACAAGTGAATTGGATAACCTCGATATGGCTTTAATCATCCTAGCATAGGGGTCAGCGATAAATGATGGGGTGTATTTCCCTCACACTCATATTCCCTGGATTAAGGTTGACACATTCTTACTTTTTTTCTTCCCTCAACTATAAAGGAAAAAAGCGATCTAGGAACACATCTTTGAACTCTCCCCAAAATATAGGACCCCAATCTTCATTCCCATAATGGATAACACCTTATTCACTTCATCCATAAACTCCTGAGCATTCTTCTCCATTTTGTATTTACGAAACTCGAGAGTGTTCATTCTAGCAAGGTCCCTTACCCTCAAAATCGCAGTGGAAGCATTTGGGACATATTCTCCTTGGTTAGCTAGGTTGGTCACAATCTACCCAACATAGTGAGAGCAGCTCAAAATTCCTCATGAGTTACTCCTTCGTCTTGAGGGATTTGAGACATTCTTCTTTGAGGCATTATCTAGAAAAGTACAACGAATGATCCATTACATAAAGGGAACCTTCTCTAAAGCACAACATAGAGCATGAAAGAAGTGAGGCAATTCCTAAATGCCTTATAGTCTCCTATTCAATGATGTAGAATGCTTTATACTATGAATAGGACTCTGTTTGATCCGGTATATTGGACTCCGAGGATTATTTCAAAACTCATGCTCTGATACCAAGTTTGTAACAACCCGACCTAAGGCCTAGTTATCACATGACGAATGAGTAACCTAGAGGCAGCTCACCCAAGCTATCTTACATATCATAAGAATCCATTAGTATAAAAACATAAAGATGAAATAAAACTAAACGTGGCTAAGGGCCTCAACATAAAACCTTGATGTGATAAAAGAAATACTAGATACAAATATAACATATATCTAAAAATACCTCTTACATAACTTGGCAGGGGCTAAGACATGTTAAAGCTCACCCTCAAATACAATCAAAGTAAAATAAATATAAAAGTAGAACTAAAATGTCTTAATGCAACAATCAAAAAAGAAAGATAGGATATTCTCCCCGAAGTGGAGGACTCACCAATTCTTGTCTTCAATGATCCAAATCTAGCCACGTAGAACATATTAGGAGTGTCAGTTCCTACATGGTTAAATCATGTAGGCATAATAGCATGCATCAGCACTTTGAATGTACTGGTTAGTAGGTACACAATGTATAACATGAAAACAATTAGAAAATGATTCATTCAAATCGCACATTTACAAGGGCATTAGTAATTCACAATCAAGAAAATATCATTTAAACATCAAAGGCAACTTTAGAAAGAACTTAGTAAGATGCATGGGTGAACATAGTTGTGAATAAGTAAATTATATAAACATGGAACATGTAGACGGGTGATCATTTAAACATTTAGTTTATCCATAGAACATGAGATAACGCATATGAGAAATAAGGAACTTATCCTTACTTGAATGCATGATAAGGATATAGACTTAGATTAATGAGAAAACACAAGTTACTATGAACAATCAAAGTATTTAGTATTCCTATGTGAATAATGCATCATTTACATGGATATTTATTTTATTATAAAAGAAACATTAGAAATCATGATACATACCATTTACATACTTAAAGACATAATCATATACCATTAAAAGAAATACCAGTTAGGGTAACAAATGAGCATAACTTAGGCAAGGAAATCATTTGAACTTGTGAAACCATAAGTCATATGAACCTTAAAAACACCTTTGACATAGTATAAAGGAACCATCATAAATTATCATAATATGAAATCTTAGGAGACCATAAGGAGAACTTGAACATATGTGAGAGCACCCATTAATAGATATAAACCATGTTAGCTAAACTATGGAGTCTCGATGTTTCCCCTACACCAGAAGAAAAGGGGAGATCACTTGCCAAGGTGACCTCCTATGATGCCTATGTGGATCCACTAAAGCCTGCTATTGAGCAACCTCTACTATTGGTTGCTCTAGAAATCAACCTTTACTAGCGGGTGAGTCCTATTTTCTATGGTGGCACATAGTTATGAGAAAATAGGATTCTACTAATGGTCTCATGCCTCTCTAATGGGGAGCTTCCACAGTCATCTAAAAGTCCACTCAATGCTAAGTAAAACCCTCATGGAAGAATCATTAGTACGAATTGTAAAATCGCTAGTAGAGAGGTATTCTACTAACCCATCCCATAAACATTTAGAATATTAACATCACCATAAAGATAGCTCATATGTCTTGACTATGCCTCTGCTGTTGGATAGGATCATTTTATATCCCTCTACTAACGAGCTATCACAATCTCATGATCATAGCAAGGTGGGGACTCACATTTCTTTTATTTCTTTATTCTTGAATCTAATCAATCTAGTCCTAAATAACATATGGACAAGAGTATAGCCATGAAATGCATAAACTTGTACACCATACATCATAAAAAAGGCCTTTCAATATACATAGCTTTCATGTGTTTCATAGCATACTTGGCAAACCTCATCATTTATAATATTCATGATATATCAGGAAATAAATTCATGAACTGACATAATTTTTCATAGTACACATGAAGCCATAACATAAATTATTACTCGTAACATTTACGACCTTTATGTTCTTATATAGCATGGTTTTGGACTTCCTTCTTTCATATAACATCCTCTTTATATAGATTAGTTAGAACACACACACACACACACACACACACACACACACATATATATATATATA
>DF358804.1:18509-31197 GCA_000787875.1 Solanum virginianum | reverse complement strand
GTAATGATAAGAGGTGTTATTAGATAAAGGAAATGTTAGGACAACTCTAAAGCATGGCATAGATTCATGAAAGAAGTAAGACAATTCCTAAACGCCTTATAGCCTCATATAAATAGATATGGTGCACTTCATATCTGTGACTAGGACTCTACTAAATATGGTATGTTGGACTCTGAGGACCATTTCAAAACTATGTCCTCTAATAACAAGTTTGTAATGACCCGACCTAGGGCCTCATCATTACATAGCGAATGAAATACCTAGAGCCATCTAGCCCAAGCCATCTTACATATTATAAGAATTCATAGGTATAAAAACAGAAAGATGAAATGGAGAACTGAGGAAAACGGGGCTAAGGGTCTCAACTTAAAACCACAACATGATAAAGGATGTAGATACAACCATAATATATGTGAAATAATTCCTCTAACGTAACTAGGCAGTGGCTAAGACATGTTCAAGCTCACCCCTAAATACAATCACAGTAAAAGAAATATACAATTGGAACTAAAATGTATTAGTAAATCAATCAAAAAAGAAAGCTAGGATATTATCGCTGAACTAGAGGAGTCACCAATAATCAAAAAAGAAAGCTAGGATATTGTCACTGAACTGGAGGACTCACCAATAATCAAAATAGAAAATAGGATATTGTCCCAGAACTAGAGGACTGACCAACTCTTGTCTTTAATGAACCATAGCTAGCCACATAGAGGATATCGAGTAGCATTGGTTCCTACATGGTTAATCATGTTGACAAATAAGTATGCATTAATACTTTGAATGTACTGGTACGAAGGTCTAGAATGCATGACATGGAAACAATGAGGAAATGATTTATGCTAAGTCTCATGTTAAAATCATACATTTACAAAGGAATTAGTAAGTCACAATCAAGCCAATATAATTTAAATATAAAAGGCAACTTTAGAAAGAACTTAGTAGGATGCATAGGTGAACACATTCATGAATAAGGAAATCATATGAATTTGGAACGTACATATGAGTAATCATTTAAACATTTTACTTTATCCATAGAAAATGAGATAATACTTATGAGAAATAAAGAACTTACTCTTACTTGAATGCATGATGAGGCACATACACTTAGAATAATGAGAAAACATAGGTTACTATGAATAATTAATGTATTTAGTATTCCTAGGTGAACAATGTATCACTTATATTGATGACTATTTTATTATAAAAGAAATATTAGTTATCATGATGGAGACCACTTTACATACTTAAAGGCATAATCATATATCTTTAAAGGAAATACCATTTTGGGGCAACAAACGAGCATAACATAGGCAGGGGAACCATTTGAACTTGTGAAACCATAAAACAAATGAATCTTAAAAACACGTTGGCCATAGTATCAAGGAACCATCATAAATTATCATAAGATGACATTTTGGGGTCATGAGGAGAACTTGAACATATGTGAGAGCACGCATTAACCGATTCATGATAGTAGGTGTTATTTGAGTTGAAAGTCTAAGGTGAAGTACTAAGATACAATATAAGGGATTAAGGTTTGGAAAATGAGGAAAGATAAATGAGTTGCTTGCTTGACATAACACAGCAAGTAGGTGCATCACCTACTTAGAATTTTTGACCAGCCTAAAGGACCAAGTAGGTGCACTACCTACTAAGGCTTGTTTGGCCATCATATAGGGCCCAAGGACATTAATTGTGAAAATTCTGGCCCAACCCATACGATGGAGAAAGGAGAAGAATAGCCAGCCAAGGCCCAATAAGTTGAGGTCCAAAAAGGCCTAAGAAAAAAGTCCAATTAGGTGCATCACCTATTAGTAAATTATGGAAAAATGTTGAAGAGAAAGTTGGCCAAAGTTAGTCCCTTTAAAAGGGAATATAACCAGCTCTTTTTAGCCATTTTACACATGACAAAAAATTTGATTCTGAAGGTTCTCTTTCTTCCCTTTTCTATCTTCAGATAGCATCCAAAATAACCCTTAGGGTTCTTAAGTAGTATCCCTCATCTCAAGCTAGGATTGAAAAAGAGTTAAGCCCTTGGAAGATATAAGTTAAGAGACCAAAAATCCCCAACAAGTAAGGTAAGCTAATGCAATTTTCTCCCTCGGAAAATATAAGTTAAGAGAGCAAAAATCCCAAATAAGTCAGGTAAGCTAATGCACTTTTCTCCCTCTTTAGGGAACTTTATATGTGTCAATGAGGTCGGAGTAGTCCTTTTGACATGATTTGATCTCGTGGAAAGGTTTGCTGGTGATTTGTGCACGTTGGGACAACTATAGAGGGGAGTCCCCTTTAAGTTTAATTATGAGCTCATTTTAGAATTTAAAGTATAATGATAGTAGAAACTCATAGGACAATGCTTGGATAGCATAAATTCACATTACTCATGCTACATTAAGATACTTAGGGGCAGTTTTATATATGTAATGATAAGAGGTGTGACCATAAATGCAATTGGAGGAGAAGGAGTTGAAGAAACACCCTTAGTTTTGTAATTACAGGCCGCTTGCTACCTGGGTATAACATGTGGGCGTGCGTGAACTGTCTACATGTGTTTATTTATTACTAATACTAGTTTCATCACCTACTCAATTGTAGGTAAATATTTTGAAAAAGTGGAGGTTACATTGCAGTGATCACGAGGAGGCATGACAAGGTATAAAAGGCTATCCTATTCCATATTCTTTTGCATGGAATCCAATACTCATTTCCCTATCAACAAGTGAGCTTCCCAAGAGCTATTCCATAGCAGTGTTGCCTATTATTAAATCCATGGATTTACTTTTCCAAGCACTAGCATGAGGAGTCTACTTTCATCCGTTGGAGCTACTTGTGTCACTTAAACTCCGAAGTAGTACGTCAATGTCATATTTGTTTTCTATATTATTGTACTATCTTGAGAGACTATTGTCCTATTTTATATTGTTGGTACATAGTTTCGAAGCTTAAAAATCATCATGACCACCAAAGTAACAATCTCAAAGTATTAAAGAATAATTTAGAACAGTGTTCATAGTGTGTGAATGGCAGCCCAGGGGCAAAGCCTAGCATGGGTCAATCTCACTTGTGCATAAGCATGCCAGCCCAGGGACTAGTGCCTAGCATGGGCCAATCCCAATTTGTGCAATTATGAGGATAGCATTTTAGAGATTAAAATGCCTAGCATGGGTCATCCTCTTTTAACCACATGTAATACATGCCTAAGATGTTCATAAAATACTAAAGAGTAAAGAAAAGAATGTAATGTACATGGTTTCCCAACTATAACCCAGGTGGCCTTTTATTATGGTTTGTGCATTTATATATTGGTACTTGATTTGACTTGAGTTTTCATTTTACTTATGCTATCGCCTTACATATTTAGTACACTATTTTGTACTAACATCCCTCTTGGGGGATTCTGCAATCCATGATGTAGGCACAAGTACTCTAGCTAGTAGACCTCCAATATAGGCACACTCAACACCCAACTGGTTTTGACAAGCTCCAAGTTGATTCAGGGATTTACTGAGTCTTTATTATATGCATTTTGGTGTTGTATAATAGGTCAAAGTAAGGCGGCATGTGTCCCTACCTATGTTGTCTTATAGAGGCTGTGTAGACTTATTATATATAGTTTAGTTACATCTTTGTCTTTAAATAGTTGTGGCCACAACGACCAAGTACAGTATGCAAGTTATAGTGTTACGTATTTCGATATATTATCTCAATTGTTTGTATGGACTTTCACCACTATATAGTTGTCATAGCCATATACATAATAAGCACAGGTTATATGTTAGTTCTCTCAGGTCCCAAAGGCGCCAAGTGCTTGTCCACCTTTATAGATTTGGAGGCATGACACATGTGAGCTTAACCATGGAGTCTCGATATTTCCCTACATTAAGAAAAAGTGGGAGATCACCTGACAAGGTAACCTGCTAAAAAGCCTAAGTAGATCCACTAAAGCATGCTATTAAGCAACCTCTACTATCAGTTTGTCAAGAAATCAACCTCTACTAGTGGGTGACTCCTATTTCCTATGGTGGCATGTAGTTATGGGACACAGGAGTTCTCCTAATGGTCTCACGCCTCTCTATTAGGGAGCTTCCGCATTAATCCTAAAGTCCACTCAATGCTAAGTAAAACTCTCATGAAATAATCATCAATATGAATTATGGAATCATCAACATAGAGGTACTCTACTAACCCATGCCATAAGCATTTATAAAATTATTCATCATCATAAAGATAGCTCTTATGTCCTTACTATGCCTCTATTATTGGCTAGAATCATCTCATATCCCTCTAATAATGGGCTATCATAGTCTCATGATCATAGCTAGGTATGGACTCACATTGTTTTTATTCATTTATTCTTCACTCTAATGAGTCTAGTCTCGAATAACATATGGACAAGAGTATAGTCATGACATGCATAAACTTGTACACCATAACATTATAAACAAGACCATTTAATAATGCATAACTTTCATATAACTTCAATGTGTGTCATAAAATATTTGGCAAACCTCATCATTCATAATATTAGTGACGTACAAAGAAAGGAATTTATTAACTTACATAATGTTTCATAGTATTCTCATGAAGCCATAACATAAATGATGACTCTTAACATTTAGGACCTTTATGTTCTTATATAGAATGGATTGGACTTCCTTCTTTCATAAAACTTCCTTCTTATATAGGTTAGTTTCCAATGAATGCAATTTGCATGCTTAAAGACTCAAAAACATGAAATTCATATATATATATATATATATATATATATATATATAACATGCATACATAAGATAGGATGTAATCATTTATATTTATTCGAATCAACACATCATGATCCTTGAAAACCCTAACTAGAATAATCATGAATTTCATCCTAGTATTAATCAAAGGCCATAACATGATACTAATATACTTCATATAACTAAGAATAAGGAACTTGAGAAGAATCTATGGAACTTGAGCTTTGTGAAAGTAAGGTGCTCCACAAATCAAACCCACATAACTTTGCCAAAAATCTATGGAGAAATAATAAACATTGGAGAAGAAAACTCAAAACCTTAGCCTTATCTTCAATGGAGGACCTTGGGAGACTTGGGAGGATTTACGGCTTGGGTTGAAAGGGATGCTTTTAATAATAAGGGTTATTGGGGTTGTAATAAATTATATAGGGCTTGTAAGAGGCCAAAACAATGCAACATTGGGCTTAGGATATGAGGAAATAATGAAAGTACCCTTCATAAAAACTTTCTAGATTTATCTATGAAGGCCCATTTATGAGTCGTAGGTAAAATCATGGGTTGTAGGTCCTATTCATCTAATAATGAATCTAAAACCACTTACACTTATCTTTTAGTACCTAGATCCACAAGACCACCTTACGGGCCGTCCTCTTATTTATGGCTTATGATTAGACTTATAGGGTCCTTCAACACTAAGGTAAATTTATCATTTTCTTGGACCTTAACTACGAAAGGATTCTATAGGTTGTACCTTAACCTATGAGCCATGCTGTTAATTGTAGACCACCTCCTAGAAACTCCATTTCCTTCATTTGGCAATCCTTTCTATGAGGATCTATGAGTTGTAGAACACTTAACAACCTATAAAACCTTCTCATACTCCACTTCCAGACTTTTAAAAATTGTCCATACACAAACACTCAATCTACAAGACCTTTGTATGATATGTGATCCATTCAATGACCTATACTTAGGTCTCGTGGTTTTGTTCCAGTTTCTAAATTTACAGCTTTTGCCTTATCTCAACTTTAAACCTGCGGGGTGTCACAGTACTAGTATGACATGACTTGTGGCAACCCTTATGGGAGGGTGCCACTTCTGTACTATCTGGGCTCACCCAATACTTGTTAAAATATTAAGTGTTTAATACACAGCATATTAATCATAATTTAATAAGGAATCCAGAATAGTTATAGTTTCTAGAAGTAGTTCAGTTGATTTCGAGTTCTAGTTTATAGCGTCAACAACTTCCAAGATAATTTAAACCAATATACTGTGAGATTTTTATACATTGCCCATACTATTTTAGTGCATGCTGAAAATTATTACCAATGTTCTAATACAAAGAAATAAAATTTACTAGTTTCCTTTTTATAGAATCACCTCAAAATAACTGGTATTTTAATATAGAAACAAGCTCGCCAGCTCCAATTCAACTAAACAAGCCAAAACATTAAGTTACAAACTATGGTTTCATAATTTATACATACATATGCAACAGGATAGAAACAACTATCCTTAATGACCATCCTCAAGCATTATCTCGAGTATCCCCTATGATAGAAACAACTATTGATAAGCCTGAAGCTTAGTGGGGTAAAAGCTAAAAGTGGAAACCTTTAGATTCCTCAATTTACGTTTCTTAAGCCAAAGAAACACAAATGCAATATAATAAGTACACCAGGTGAACAAATAGATCAACAGTATCAAGTATGATATTTAGAGGTCTAAGTGTCATAATTTATCTTCTGGACAGCTCCCAAAATTTATCTTTAATGACCATCCTCAAGCATTATCTCGAGTATCCCCTATGATAGAAACAACTATTGATAATCTTGAAGCTTAGTGGCGTAAAAGCTAAAAGTGGAAACCTTTAGATTCCTCAATTTACGTTTCTTAAACCAAAAAAACACAAATGCAATATATTAAGTACACCAGGTGATCAAATAGATCAATAGTATCAAGTATGATATTTAGAGGTCTAAGTGTCAAGAGTTCCTGGAAGTATTTTTATAAGACAGTCAACCAACATGATTGCCCAATATGTATGTCATGCCTTCACACCAAACATAATCAAGTTATCAAGAAGGACCCAGGCCTTATATCAAGAAGGGCTAAAACTCAATAATCAAGAGAACCAAGAACCATATTAAGAGTGACTTTCTAGTTCATGCTTAAAATGGTCTGCTTCCATAATTAGGATGAACCAAAAATCCACAGTCAAGATGGCAATTGATCTGAATAAGAGGCATGCCAATAGTGACAAAGTCAAAGCCACGAAAAGGACAAAGTCCACAAGGATGTCAAGTGATCAGGCAATTCGTACAAATAGGTGACTTAAGCGAGTTCCTTGCAAGTCTCAAAACATATCAACACAAACAGATAAAAAAGACAAGAACATAGCTGAGATGCCAAGAGAATATTCAACTATATCAGTAGGTAACAAAAGCACAAGAACAAATTTTTACACAAAGCTGAACCTTTTAGCACACAACCGACCCTACTGAGTTCAAGTCGTGGATCAATACGGCATCAGTTTCTTCAATCAATTTCCTTTAAGATTGTATAAGAGTATGAGCACCTTAATACTCATTTAATGTTTAGCACTTTCAACAAGTAAAAACTAACAAGATACATACTAAAGTGAGCTTTATTTCTTTAAATCATACTCTTCTCGGCAGCTTTACTGCCTTGCAATGTAAATATATTTGGAATTGGTAAATGAAAAAATTAGGCTTTGTAGTCTACATAAAAACTTTAGACATATGAGTATAGGTTACAAAAGTTCTGAAATCAATTCAAAATACCCTTGCACAACAATTTATAATCGAAAGACTAATAGCACACTCCCAGGGATTCCTATATCAAAACTCTAGATAAAACTTGTCCTAAATTGCGTCCACCATTCTGAATCCATAACTACCAAATTAGATTCCAACATAACGTAAAAGTAGCTACATGTCTTGGGGTTGTAAAAAACTTAAAACTATCACAAAATATAGCTCACACATCAAGATATGATTAACATACTAACAACAGTACATAGAAGGCTTCTCAGACAGAAAACTGACCAGAAATTTGACTGTGTTTCGTCCCTTGTTTCGATACCGTACAAGCAGATTCAAAATTTTACATAAGCAAAAATATTGTAGGTGTGTGAATTAGTATTCCCAAACATATTTACATACTAAAAACACAGTTATATACAATGATATATTCCATAATTACTACATACTAAAGACAGAATTCAACCACTTAACTAAAGGGTAGGGGATTTCTTAACTTGCCTCCAAGGAACTGATTTCTTTCGTGTGTTATGGTCAAATATAAGGTCATGGGAGAGTTTATAAAGTTTTATATGGTCTTGAAACCAACTTATTTGGGGAAAATATGTTTTATGTTAAAAGCAAGTTAAAAGAAAACTATCCAATAAGGTGGCTACCAAGATTTCCTTTTTCTCCTTCCTTATTTGCTTCCTTACATATTAATATCTATTTTTATGGCTTGTTTAACATATATAATTGCATAAAAGTAAATAAATTTCACTAAACAAACCCCTCCCTCATTCCATTCGATGATTAAAGAAAATTAATTTCTCTAACGATACAAATTCAAGTTAAAGAGTTGTGAAGTAGGGGTTGATTTTATCTTGAGGGAATACCATTTTTAAAGTGAATATATTATTTATAATAAGGGTATTACATGATTTGACTATGATGTTGACCATGACCTCAAGATATGTATGAAAGTGACATGGTTATAAATGAAGTACGCTTCTTTCCAAGTATAATTGAATGCTTACTATTATGAATGAATTGATAATGTGTATTGATGAGGATAGTCACAACTTTTCCTTTATAGTATCATGAGTAAGAATGTGATTATGACCTGAAGATGAGTGTCATGACCTAAGCCTAGGGCTTAGATGTGATCAGTGAATGGGGAACCCAAAGGAACCCTAAACAAGCCTCATAGCAAATCATCACACATCCTTGGTCGCGAAAGCAAGATAGTTTATCGTAAAAAACAAACATGAGGAAATTGAGATTATAGGAGAGAGATACTTATATTTAAATAGCTTGAATATCATAATTGAGTCAAAAGCTCAAGCACAATACATATTTTTCCAACACCACCTCTAATATAGAACTTAGCGGGTGCCAAGATAAGTAATCGGGCTCACCCTCATAGTCAAGTATACCAAAAAGGAAAAATAGTCTTCAATAAATAGCATAAGAACATAGATATTTCCCTCAGACATGAGGACTCACCAAGTAGCTTGAATAGAAGCCACTAGTCACATGGAGGAGGATGACGACAAAATGGAGCTCCGGTTCCTACATGGTAACATCGTAGGCATAGAGTATGCGTTAGTACATTTGAATGTACTAAGATGTAGGATGCAATGAAACAAGAGATAGGTAATATAATTGAAATGCATAAACATAGACAATGGATAGCATAGTAACGATATGATATGTATGAATAATGCTTGAAGTAGAATCATACTTATATAGATCATAATACATAAGTAGAAAAAGACCATCATCATAGACCAAGCAACTAGTGCTTAGAATCCAAGGTTTGGCACCCCCTTATAGGGTGATCAAGGTATATACCCCTTAATGGGTAGATGAACATCACACCCTTCTTCAATGTGGCCAAGGTATTAACCCCTCAATAATAGTTAATGGATATCCTACCCTCCATTTAGGTGGTCAAGGTATCAACCCCTTGCAGGTTAATAGATATCACACCCTCCAATTAGGTGGTCAAGGTATCAACCCCTTAACAATGGTTGATGGACATCACACCCTCCACCAAGCTGGTCATCTTAGAATAACATAGATACTTCTCATAAACATAACTCATATAAACATTCATTTTATTATCATAAAGTCATTAAACTCATAAGACATGCTTTGGACCTTCAATTCCTCAAGAAACCACATTCGAACATTTTATCAAACACCTAGAAGGTGTGTAGTGCTACTGTAAAACCATACAATTCAAGAGTCAAATCATGCTAGTAAATCCAATGTAAAAACTTCAACAGATACTTGGTAACATCTTCAAACAATATACATCAAGACCCTTCATTAAACCTTTCAATAGATTTTAGATTCATGGCTCAAAACATGGTAAAACAGTCACAATTTCATAAGCTCAAACATAGTGTGGTGTGATTTTTATAATAGATAAAACCCATGAGTAAATCAACTTTAAATCGTTCAATTTGTGAGAAAAGGAAGTTTAGGCATCATGGGTGAAAGGAACCCATCCCACATACCTTAGCTTTGGAGATGAACTTGAGAAAGATTGGGGATGGAGACTTGAAACTTGAATGAAATCCTTAAGATTGATTTTGAGTTTTGGGACTTGAATTTAGGGTGAAATATGAGTCTGTGTTTGAAAGGATTTTGGGGAATGTTAAGGATGTTATAAGGGTGAAATAACGCTAAGTATAGGTATTTTATCATGTGGGAAGGCTTAGGTCCAAGATTTACCAAACTAAAAATAAAATGACCAGAATAAGGCACTGGCGCATCACGTGGAGGACATGCTTGAACACTATTTTGGGCTCACTCTGAAAATTTAGATTGTGCTATGGTTGCTCTAAAATTGGGGTTAGACCCTTCTCCCTCTAAATTTGACCCCCTGAACAAGAATATGAAGTCAAATTTTTGAAATAATGAACAAATTTTTAGATATATGGAAATTATGATTCTGGGCATTTTTGAGTTACATTTTCGGGCACTTTTGGGGTCATTTCAATGAGTATGTTATCAATTTGATGGGAGGATATAGGGCCTTAAGGATGACTTGAAAAATGACACAGATTCCTAAAAGGTGACCTAGGACTCAACATGATCATGACAAGGGGTAACTTAGGTCTATGAGGTGACCTAAGTCTCTAATTTGATTTATGTATGGGAGACTTAAGGTGCATCGAGGTTGACTTAGGAGTAAACTTAACATTCCAATAGAGGTGACCAAAGAACTAGATCTGATTTATGCATGGAGACTTAAGTGGCCTTGAGGCTAACCAAGGAGAAAACCTAGGATTCCAACACAGGTGACTTAAGACCCTAATTTGTTAATGCATGGGAGACTTACGGGATATTCTACTTGACTTAGGAAGAGATGTAGGGTTCCTGTGGAGGTGAGCTAAGACTAACATTAAATGAAATGCTCTTTTGAATGATGATAATGCTATGAGATTATGACAAGTTCAAGGTAATAGCTTCAAGTGAAAGGTTTGATGTTTCATGAGGACTTATGATGGTTTATGTTATGCATTTGTAATATTCCAATCATGCATTGCATGCCCATATACTTAGTATATTTAAACATACTCTATGTCTATATTATATCACAATACAAGTGTAGCTGATCTATATACCATCCTCATGGCTGGATCTGAGTTTTTTGATGATCCATATTGGGTGAGTCCTCATGCTTTAGGGACCCTACTATCTCTCTTTACTTATGTCATGATTATGTATTAGAGATAGGTTTCCATTTATGATAAGGGTGAGCTATGACCTGTCTAACCATCTATCATATATCATAAGTTAGAGGCATATATTGGACCTATGTACTTATGATTCAAGTTCATGCTTGTGTACTCTTATGTCATGATCCTCTTCTATGTTGTTAGTTATGTTAAGTACTTGCTTCCGCTTACATTATTTTGTATTAATACCTTCAATGCTTGGTATATTATGCTAAGGGATTAATTTGAGGATCTTCTTCACGGTGTTATGACTAGTCCCTAGCCTTAGGTCGTAATAAACTTGGTATTAGAGCATTAAGGTTTTAAAATGGTCCTTCGAATCCAACATGCCCTATCAAGTAGAGTCTTTTTTATGGGGGTGAAGTGGGCCATATCTATGTGTAGGAGGCCATAAGGCATTTTAAAATATATTTCACGTAAAACCCCACATTTTATGTGTACTAGTCTTATGGATATAGAACATGATATCACTAGATCGAATGAGCACCAATTTCATAAGAGCTTGAATTTTAGATTAGAGGGCTATATGTAGGTCTAACGCTTAAGATGATTGCGTATATATATGATTTAGGTCAAATTTATGGAGATTGTGGTCTTAAATGGAGTAGGAGAAGTGAGCTTCTTGTGGGACTTTAAGAATCAAGTATGAGAGGCGCCTACTTGCTTATCTTAAATGGGCTAGGTAAATGGGGAGGATTAACTCATACATTAGTGGACTCATTTTAGGCCCAAATTAAGTGAAAAATAAAAGGAAACAGAGATGAGGCATAGCACCAAATCTGTCAAACAATAATAAAGTATAAGGCCCATGATAAGGGTGTGATTTGGGCCAATGGATTAGTATTAGAAAGGGAAAATACTGGTAGCCCAAATGAATAGATGAAAGGCCCAAATATATTTATCCCATACTTGACAATTTGGTCTTGAACCAAGTTAAAGGAACACGGAAAAATGTGCAGCCAAGGCTTACAAAATTAAAACCCACTAAACCCCATGTGAAAGAGCTAAGTAGGTGCATCACCTATTTGATTTAATATGGAATAAAATAAGGGAGAAAGTCATCCAAGATGGGTCCATTTAAAAGGGCTTAAAACAAGCTCCTAAAGTCATTTAATATTGGGAAACATTTCAGACTATATAAAGTTTCTCTCTTGCTCTTTCTTGACTTCACAAAGCATCCACAACAAACCTTTAGGGTTCTTGTTAGAGCCCTACACCTTCAAGGTTACTATATAAAAATACCTATGGATTTAGTATAATTCTTCCATGAAAAACAAGGGAGATACGTTTGTTATGCTTGTGTTAAACATTGGACAGCATGCTTCCAAATATTGCTGCACACTTTTCTTGTATATTAATAGGTTTTTCTCTTCTTGGTTAGCTTGATTATGATGGGTGGTTGATGTTATTAACAAGGTTTAGGTCAGAA
>DF358804.1:1973-18453 GCA_000787875.1 Solanum virginianum | reverse complement strand
AACAAGGTTTAGGCCAGAACTTTGACGAGTTCAATACTTTCCTATGAATTGAGTTTTGGGTGATGTTTTATGCAAACATCAACTTTAAACAAGCATACCTTTTAGCATACATGGAAATGGATGAACCATAACTTATCATATGAAATCACTTTGAGTTAGCTTTCCAACACACTTTGTTTCACCATATTCCTAGTTCGAATGAAGGAGCTATGCCTTTTTTCATAGAACCCTCCCGTGCAGTGGTACCACACGGGCCGTATGGCATCCCACGAGCTATGTGACTGATCTGGGGCCTAAAATGGCCACTTTATGGCCAAGGCATGTTCTATGATAGGACCCGTGTGGTGTGGCATGGGCCGTGAGGTCATCCGTGAGGCTTCTGGAGCAAAAGTTTTTCTAAATGTAAAATTACCGTCTCATAACTTTTGTGAAATTTTCTAAGTATGGTTTGATAGACTAGTAAACTGGTAGTGTGACTTCACAGGGCCATAAACTAGTCCATGAGGTGACACTTAGGCAAAACTTCCAAGTGTTGGCTATGTTTCCAATTTCCAGAAATTGTCTAAGTGTTGGTTCACGGGCACTCCACACGAACCGTGGAGTGCCACATGACTCGTGTACCTCAAGTGAGGTGACACTTTATCAATTTTTCTCTCTATTTCATTAATGGAATTTTCATGAATTCAATCCATTCTTATGACCTTTCTAGACTTCTAATGCTATCTTAACCTCCCCAAAAGATCTAAACCATATTCCAAAGGATCAAAGTCATTACTCTCAACTAGAATACACTTTCAAATTCTCTCAACAGCCTCCATCAAAATCCCAATACAAATTCAAGCAAACTCAAGAACAATTTTTGGATTACAAGACCCACTTCAAAGATTCAAGTCTTTCACCACCCAATTCCAAGAAATTAAAAGTCTAACGTATGTGGGTTTCATTCATGGGTACCTTTCACCCATAAAGCCCAATTTTCTTTTTTATGAAAATTGCATATTTCCAAGTTGTGTTGCTTATGGGTATTACTCATTATGGGCTATAATTAAAAGTTATGTTGGAGTTTTATGAAATGTTGATTGAAAACACGTATTTATCTATTCTAAGCGTATACTATGAGATGGTTTGTCTATTGTGACTATGCATGTTTTGAGCTATGAAACTATTATATATGATGAGATTTGATAGGGGATTTCAATGTATCTTGCATGAGGTGGTACCAAATGTTGGTAGGTTGATTTACATTGATTTTTCTCATATGATTTCACTCTTGAATTCCATGATTTTGAACTAGTATTATAAACACCTACCAAGTGTTTGATGAAATGTCTTGTTAAGGATTCTTGAGTTATTGATGATCTATTGCATGGATTATAAGTCAAGTGGCTTTATGATGATGAAAGTAATGTATATATGTGTGTTTAAATCATGTAAAACACCTATGGCATTGCAACTGAATTGTTGGACTCTCATGTTTGTTGTGTTCTTGGGAAAATGAAGAGTTCTATCTTGATACTTGAATGTGATGGTTATTTTCATGACTCCTACCAAAAATATTATATTGTAAGGTATGGTCATTCTATAAGATCTACTAAAAAGGTCATGCCATAAGGTAGAATAACTCATGGCTCCTACTAGAAAGATTATATCGTAAGGTAAGGATATCATGTAACACCTACTGAAAAGGCCATGACATAAGGTATAATTCATGGTTCCTTCCAAACAAATTATATCGTAAGGTAGGATAACTCATGGCTCCTACCTAAAAGATTATTTCATAAAGTAGGGGACGTCTTATACAACCTACCAAAAAAACTATGGTGTAAGGTAGGGGTATTGGTAACACTCTCTAAAAAGGTTATACTATAAGGTTGGTGGGTGGGTACATGGCCCATCAAAAACATGTTGATGTAAGGTTCGAGCATATATATATATATATATATATTCCATAATAAGTTAATATTCCTAGATTATGATTAAGCATGTTTTACCTCAAGCATTGATCATACATGCCATATCGTGATTATACTTCCCATTGCCTATGTATATGCATTTTAACTATGTTGCCTATCTCTTGTTGCACTACATCCTACATGCTTAGTATATTTAAATGTACTAACAAATACTCTATACCTACATGATGTTACCATGTAGGAACTGGAGCTCCTCACGATTATCCTCCCCGTGGGTAGTTTGGACATCTTGAAGATAAGCTATTAGTGATTCCTCAAGTTCGGGGACACTAGCTTTGCACTCTTACTCTTTGTTATCTCTTTATGTTGAACTTTGATACTAAGAGGGTGAGCCCGAAAAGTGTCTTAGCCCCTGCCCAATCTATGCTAGAGGTGTTGTTGGACAAGCGGTATAATTATTCTTTGAGCTTTGAGCCCTTATAATTTATGCTATCCTTATTTATACTCTCTTGATGTTGTTTATTTTTCATCCATGACCAAGGATGTGCGTATGATATGCTAAGAGGCTTGTTTGGAGTTCCTTCGAATTCCTCATTCATCGTGTCATGTCTAGGCCCTAAGCTTGAGTTATTATAAATTTGGTATCAGAGGTCTAGGTTGTTAATGGTCCTAAGAAATTCAACATATCGTGTTGCTTAGAGTCTTATTCGTGGTTATGAAGTATGCCATAACTATGAATAGGAGGCTATGAGGCGTTTTAAGAAATGTTTCACTTCTTCATGGTCTATATCGTGCCTTAGTTGTAAAGTAAGTCTTTTCCCCTAATGAATGTTCTTTTCTCTTTTAGTTGTTGACCATGCCGCTACAAAGAGGAAGGCCAAAGAGGGGCCATGGACCTATGGGACACCCGGCTTATCCAGTCCATCAAATGGATACAAAGAGGAAGGCCAAGGAGGGCTTGGGCACTTGCAGGACAACCTGCTTACCCTGCTCCTCAAGCTCCTTAAGATGGATGGGCTATCGAAGCTGAGTTTTGAAATGCTATTACTATGTTGGCATATGCAATGACCAACCAAATTCATCAAGGGGCCCATGCTCCTAATGCTCATACTCCAGCCTCAAGGGTGAGGGAGTTTGCTAGGATGAACCCATCGGAGTTCCATGGGTCTATAGGTGGAGGAGGATCCTCAAGATTTCATTGATGAGGTGTATAAAGTGTTGTTTATTATGGGGGTTAGATCGGAGGAAAAAGCTGAGTTGGCGGCCTATCAACTCAAGGGGGTGGCGCAAATTTGGTTTACCCAATGGAAGGTGGAGAAGGAGAACGATAATATGATCCTTTTAGAAGAGTTTATGGCAGTATTTCTCAACTAGTTCTTCCCTCTTGAGCTAAGGGAGGCCAAAATGATGGAATTCATGAATTTAAAGCAAGGGTCGATGAGTGTGAGGGAGTATGTTATCAAGTTCAACCAACTCTCCAATTATGCTTCACAAAATTGATGGTCAAACCAAGGTCTAGAATGAACAAGTTTGTGATACGTGTACCCAATTTAGTGAATGAGAAGTGGTTATGTCATCATGTTGATAAATGATATAGATTGTTCCCCCCTTATGACTTATGCACAAATAACCAGAGGGAGAAAAGCTTAGGAAGAAGAGAAGCGGAAGGTCCAAGAGGGCTCGGTTTGAGGGTGGCCGATTCCAATAAGGTATCAAGTTTCAAAGGCAAGGACCATCTAGTGCTCCAAATAAGAGGGTTACTAGGGATGGGGAACGTAACCCAAGGCTCCAAGGGGGTAATGATAGGGTGACTCATCTTAGACACCCCAAATATGGGAGGAATCATAGGGGCACATATTGGAGGAACACGGGTGCATGCTTTAGGTATGGTGAGATGGGCTACAAAATTCTGGATTGTCCATATGCTCACAATAAGGGTAAAGATAGCCAACCACAAGGTCAAGGTGGTCATGTTGATCAAGAGGCTCAAGGTGGCCAAGCGGGTGCTCCACGACATAATCGGGTCTATGCTCTTCAAGGAAGGTATGGAGGGGATAAGGTACCTAATGATGCTATCGGTATGTTGAGGTTTCCTTTGACTTTGAGGTGTTATGCATTGATAGGTTTAGGTGCTACTATTTCTTTCATTAATTCTTTTTGTTGCCAGTGGGCTTCATGTGTGTCCCAAATTGTTATGTGAACTTTTTGGTGTCTAGGTCCCATTTTTAAGTCCAGTGTTGCTAGAAAAGTCCATAGAAATTGCCCTGTTATCATTTTTGCATTAGCTCTTGCCTTGTGATATTGTTGAATTAGATATGGTGCACTTTGATATCATTCTTGTGATGGATTGGCTACATGCATATTGTGTCTCCATTGATTGTAGAACCTGTAGAGTTAGATTATAATTCCCTAATGAACCCATTCTTGAGTGGAGGATTGTAAGGTGGTATTGGAGGAGTAAGTTCATTTCTTGTATTAAGGTCCAATTAATCTCTAAGGATTGCATTTATCATCTTGTAAGAGTAGGTATGTTGAGCCTAAGGTTCTTCCTACTAAGTTGATTCTGGTGGCCAATGATTTCTTGATGTCCTTTCCAATATTTTAAATTTAGGGTAGTGCCTTTGGTTTGGCTAGTGCACCGGCTATGTCTATAGGTCTCATGAATAGGGTCTTTAAACCCTACATTGATATGTTTATGGTGGCCTTTAGTGATGGTATGATGATTTATTTTTGGAGGTGAGGAAGATCTTGTAATTCTTTTGTAGACAACCTTGATATGTTTACGGTGGCCATTAGTAATGGTATTATGCTTCATTTCTAGAGGAGAGGACGATCGTGTGAATAATTTAAGGGTGATGTTACGAATTTTGAGGAATAAGAGGTCGCTTGCTAATTATGGAAAGTGGGAATCTTTGGGTAGCGAAAAGGTGGTTAGAGAAGTACACCGGTAGACTAGGTTAGGAATAAGGCTGGGTAAAGTTGAGACTAGAGGTTTTCTTCCAAGGGGAAGATGGCAGCTTTAGGTACCAAGGTGGGCTATATGTGTATAAGGTTGACAATTGGGCCTAAGTTGTGAGGGGCCTTATAAGGTGTTGAGGAGAATTGGCAAGGCACCCTATGAGTTGGAGTTGCTCATTAGTATGAATATGGTTCATCCAATCTTCCATTTGTCTATGTTGAGAAATATGTGTGTGATCCAAGTGCTATAGAATCCTTTGAGGTTGTGGGGGTTGTGGAGGATGAGTTGACCTATGAGGATGTCCCGGTGGAGATGTTATGTGAACATGTGAAAGGGTTGTGGAACAAGGGTGTAACATCCGTCAAGGATCTTTGGAGGAATCAATAAGTTGAGAGTGCCATTTAGGGAGCCGGAGCGGGTATGAAGAAGCGATATCAATACCACTTTCATTCTATTCAAGCTTGAGATATCAAACTAAGTCCTTTCTATGATACCAATTCTTAAGTTTCGGGCCTAATGTCATTTGAATGCATTCATGTTTATGTTGGCAAGTTTATGGTGATTTTTGATGTTCATGTTGAAGCTTTTTGAAAATAATGTTTAACTGCATTTGTTGCATCAATATTGGGCTAAAATCTTCATAATTACTTTCCTTGTGTACGTTTCTTTGACATTCGAGGATGAATGTTCCCAAGGGGAGACAATGTGACATCCCATAACTCTATGCTCTTTTGTACCCATGTTTCAAGCCTCAATTGTTTAGATGGGGAGTGTATTAGGGTCGTGAGAGACTTCTAGTATATTGGCAAGTTCAAGACTTCCCTATGAGTTGAGTTTTGGGTGATGGTTTATGCAAGGGTCAACTTTAAATAAGGATAACTTTTAGCACACATGGAACTGGATGACCCACGACTTGTCTAATGAAAGCTCTTTGAGTTAGCTTTCCAACCCACTTTGTTCCACCTCATTCTGAGTTCGGATGAAGGAGTTATGCTCGTTTCTATAGAACCCTCCCATGCAGTGATGCCACACGGGCTGTGTGGCATCTCACAAGCTATGTGACTGGCCTGGGGCCTAAAATGGCCACTTTGTGTCCAAGGTATGTGCCATGATGGGCCTGACGAGTTGTGTGGTGTGGCATGGGCTTTGAGGCCCTCCGTGAGGCTTTCGGAGCAGAAACATTTTCTAAGTGTAAAATTACTATCTTGTAACTTTTATGAAATTTTTTAAGTATGGTTTGATGGACCAGTAAGTGGACGGTGTGACTTCACACGGCTCGTGAACCAGTCTGTTAGGTGACACTTTGGCAAAAAATTTCCAAGTGTTGGCCAAGTTTCTAATTTCCAAAAATTGTCTAAGTGTTGGTCCACGGGTACTCCACATGAACCGTGGAGTGCCACGCGACCTGTGTAACCTCAAGTGAGGTGATACTTTATCAATTTTTCTCTCCGTTTCATTTATGGTGTTTTTGTGAATTTAGTCTATTCTAATGACCTTTTTAGACTTCCAATGTTATCTTAACTTTCCCAAGAGACCTAAACCCTATTCCAAAGGATCAAAGTCATTACTTTCAACTTGAATACATTTTTAAATTCTCTCAAGAGCCTCCATCAAAACCCCACTACAAATTCAAGGAAACTCAAGAGCAATTTTTGGATTCCAAGACCCACTTCCAAGCTTCAAGTCTTTCATCACCCAATTCCAAGAAATTCAAGGTCTAAGGTATGTGGGTTTCATTCACTGGGTACCTTTCACCGATGGTGGCCAATCTTTCTTTTTATAAGAATTGCATGTTTTCAAGTTGTGTTGCTTATGGATATTTGATTGAACACACATGTTTACTCATTTTAAATCTACACTATGAGATGATTTGCCTATTGTGACTATGCATATTTTGAGCTATGAAGCTATGATCTAGGATGATATTAGATGGGGGTTTTCAATATATTTCATATGAGGCTTTTATCAAGTGTTGGTGGGTTGATTTACATTAATATTTCTCACATGATTTCACTCTTGAATTGCATGATTTTGAACTAGCATTTCACACCCGCCAAGTGTTTGATAAAATGTCTTGTTAAGGATTCTTGAGTTATTGATAATCTATTACATGGCTTATGAGTCAAATGGCTTTATGATGATGAAAGGAATGCATATACATGCTTAAATCATGTAAAGTGATCTATTGCATGACTTATGAGTATAGTAACTTTATGATGATGAAAGGAATGTATGAATATGTTGAATTCATGAAAAATATCTATAGTGTTGCAAGTTAACCACACTTTGGTAGGGGTGCTATGCCCATCTTCCATGTTGAGGGGTATATACCTTGGTCATTTTGATAGGGGATGCTATGCCCATCTACCATGTTAAGGGTATACACCTTGACCACCTTGATGGGGGATGCTATGCCCATCTAGAAATTGAGAGGTAGATACCTCAATCACTTCCCAAAGGGGTGCTATGCCTTGGATTCCAAGTACTAGGTTGCTTGGTCTATGATGATGATCTATTTCTACACATGTACTATGTTCTATCTAAGCATGTTTTACTTCAAACATCATTCATTCATGTCATATGCAATTATGCTCATTCAATGCTTATTTATGTATTTCGATTATGTTGCTTATCTCTTATTGCATTGCATCCTACATACTTAGTACATTAAAATGTACTAACACATACTCTTGCCTATATAATTTCACCATGTAGGAACTGGAGCTCCTCACGATCATCCTCCTCGTGGCTAGTTGGTCATCTAGAAGATAAGCTATTATGAATCCTCAAGTTCGAGGATACTAGCTTTGCACTCTTACTTTTGTTATTTCCTTATGTTGAACTTTGATACTAAAAGGGTGAGCCCAGAAAGTGTCTTGTCCCTCGCTCAAGTCTATGTTTAAAGGTATTTATAGGAACTAATGATGTACTTATGTCATGAGCTTTGACTCTTCTATCTTGTATGTTTAGAAGTGTTTGTAGGAACTAATGATGTACTTATGTCGTGAGCTTTGACTCTTCTATCTATTATGCTATCAAAGACTTCCCTTAGCCCTTTTATCCTTAATTATATTCTCTTGATGTTGTTTACTTTGCTTTCACAACCAAGGATATGTTATTGATATGCTAAGAGACTTGTTTGGGTCCCTTTGGATTCCCATTCATTGTGTCACATCTAGGCCCTAGGCTTGGGTCATTACATGGCCCCCATGCACGATTTGTCTTGACCACTTTTTCTAGTTTCTTAGCAACCCTTGCAAATGGTTGATCTAAGATTGTGCCACCAATAATAGTATCAACACATGCTTGGCTATTCTCATCTAGGGCATTGTAAAAGATCAATACCAAGGCATCATCAAATATCTTATGGTCAGGGACACTTCTAAGATACTTTGTGAACCTTTCCCACGTGTTACTGATCGAGTCACCAGGAAACTACTAGAAGTTATTGATTTGGTCTTTCAGCTTCAGCTTCTTCGATCTTGGGAAAAACCTCTCCAAAAAGGCCTTCTATAATTTAGCCCAACTGGTGATCAAATTCTGTGGGAGCTTGGATATCCATAGCGTTGCATTGCCTGTTAGGGACAATGGGAATACATGAAGCCCAATAACATCCATAGACAAATTCTGAGTTCCCATAACTCTTTTATAGATAAATACAATGTTGTGTAGATGGCTATGTGGATCCTCTGATGGTATGCTCGTGAACAACCCCGGATTTCTGTAGCATTTGAAGTCATCCACTCGAAACAATGAACTTTGTGTCATCCGATAGTAGTGGTAACAATAGCTCTAGTAATATCAATAGCCATAGGATTCAACTGATATTGACTCTATTGATAAGCTTTGGCGTTGAAGTCCTATGGCTGCGGATTAATGTCCTCAAGTAGAGGTGGGTTATTATCATTCTCATTTTGATTTTGGTTTTGATTCAGAGCTACATCAACTATGTTGTTACGTTGTCCTAGGCCATTCTTCTCGATGTTCTTTTGATCTATGGGTCAAACCGAGTCATTGGAATGCCTCGACTATACGTGTTATGCATACACTACAACTATATGCTATAACAAAACAAAAACAACAAAAATGTAAAATGAGAGAAATAAGGATTAATTCCCAAACTACTCAAATTAAACAAGTCTAGTCGTATTCCCTAGCAATGGCGTCAAAATCCTAATGTTACCCAAGCTACACCTCCTTTTTGAAGGCTAATGTGGTCATTGGTATTACCAGATAATCAAATTATTTTCTAGTGTGTAGTATGTAGAATGGTAAGTTAAGTTTACCAAACCCTTTGATCCAGGCAAGAGGCAAATTTTACTATGCAATTTGATCCATCCCTGCAATGTGACATTACTAACCCTTACCTATTGTTCCAGTACAACCTCCTCTTGATCCAGTTTAGTTGATTAGATGAGAGACATCAATCGAATCCTGTTGATTAATCTTTTTTCATATTCATTACTACATTGATCCAGCTAGTAACACTAGGCGAGTTCTAATATTGGTCACAGTTAAAAAGTATTCAAAGCGAAGAGAATTAATTAATACATGCATGCATACTTTCCAAAAATTTTGAATTATCTAATTTTACCTTATTAGTTCTTAATGGTTTTCACAACCCTAGATGTGGATTTAGCTACTCATTACCAGTATAGATGAAAGAATCATGATATTGAATAACATAATTAAGCACTTACACAAATCAAATTAAGAAGAAGAAATTCAAGCTCTTCACCAAGAATCACAAGTATGAATTAGAAGACAAAATAATGTTTCACAAGTGTCTCTCAATATTTTTCACTCTTTCTTACTATCTTTCTAAAGTTCTATACAAAAAATAACCTAAAAAACTTTTTATAGCATTTAAAATACAAGACCAAAATGAAATAGGAGAATTGGATCGACAAGCTCTATGATCAATTCTACGGGCTGTATAAAGTTTTACGGCCCGTAATCGGGACTTCGTGGGTTCCTTCAGCAATTCTTATAATGACTTCTACAAGACCCATTTATAGGCCGTATAAATTTTTATGGTTCGTGGAGGATTTCGTCTAGTGACCTTTTAGCAACTCCCCACTTTCTGATCCTCAGGGTATGACACCTTGTCTACTTCTTGTAGAAACTTTTACGGTTCGTCTGCATGTTCATAGACTTAACTTCAGAAAATTAACCTTCACTGAATTTTGATATGATACCTACTTTACAGACATGGAAACTTTCACAACCCATAAAGGGTGTCGTAGAGCAGTATCTTCTGTAATTCAGCATACTTAGCCTAAAAATCATGCCAACCATGTAATCCTGCAAAATAAAAATAAAAACACATCAAATCTACTAATATTGCTATGAGGACACACAAAATTCCATGTTTTAAACATCAAAACTGTTGTATTTTGTCAGCATATCAGTTCTACCAGTATTGCTTTTCTTTCCAAAACTACCATGCTTTCTTACCATCTTTCGAAATTTGTGCATCAGATAGGCCATATCCAACCCATCCTCATTATCATCACTCTGAGCAAGTTTTAATACTAAGGACTTGTCTTTCTTCTTATCCCTTTTAATTGATTCATGTTCCTTGTTCAACTCATGAATTCACAAATTTTCAATGAGTACATCCATGGTGAGTGTTTTTAAATCTTTGGCTTCAGCGATAGCATCCACCTCGCTCTCCCTGGACTTAGAAAGAACTCCAAAATTTTCCTAACCTATTTGCTTTGACTGATAGGATAAGCCAGATAACTAACTCATTTTTTATTGATGAGAACCTAATATACATATCATGGATTGATTCTCCTCCCTTCATGAGGAAGTTCTCATACTAAGAGGTAAGCATGTCAACTTTTGACTCTTTGACTTCTTTAGTTTCTTCATGAGCATTCTTCAAACAATCCCATATTTTATTTGTTGATTCACATGTTGATATCCTGTTTGATTATTCTGCACCTATTCCACACACAAAAAGCGTTTTGGATTTGTAGTTCTTCTTAATCTTCCATCTGTTAGCTTCATTGTATTGTTGTTGAGTCTTGGGAATAACTTTGGTAATTTCACCTTCCTTGACTTCAATAGTAGGAGCATATGGACTATGCAGAATAATATCCCATAACTCACTATCCTCAGCCATGAGAAAATCATGCATTTAAGTCTTCAACTAGCTGTAGAATTGGCCATTGAACCTTGATGGTCTTGTGGATGATTGTCCTTCCTCCAAGTTAAGTGGAGCAACCATCCTAGTACAGGAAGATCTCTTGGTATTAGCTAATTAGAGATCCGTGCTATGATACCAATTGTTGGACCAGGTCTCTTACACATCAACTGTAAAAAAAAAAAAAAGAAAAGGAAAACCAATTACAATGCATATAATGAAATAACGTAAGATTTTACATGGGAAAACTCCTTACTCAAGGGAAAAACAATCACGACCTGTCCTACAGAATTTTTGAAACAAACTTAACTAAGGTGCAAGAGAAAAGTAGTCTATTACAACATGCTGTAACTAGACACTACCCCTCTCCACCCCCTTGTTTGCAACATACATATTACAAGACTTAGAGCCTTAGCAATCACACGATGACCACTACACAACTAATCCTAGTTGATGTAAGTTTCTACCCACAAATTCAAGGTCATAGCTAACAAACAATCCAAAATACTTCTCATACTCACTGATCAAGATTCCTTTATAGATTAGAAAAATAATCTTATAAGACTATCAACATAAATACAACATTAAAAAGAAGACAATATTAGACTCACTCTATCAAGTCCCTCTAGGCCGTGTATCTCAGTAGGAAACAAATGGACTTCTTGATTTTTATTACCAAAATCTCCACTACAAAAAAACATTTTTTGTCTTTTTGTAGTTCTTCCTCTAGCATATGCACAAGGAAGCTTCTGAAATCCCATTGGTCCATTAGTACGATGAGCGCAGACACAACAGTTACTTTTTTAAAAACCTAGTAGCTTTTACAGCTAGACTTCAACACTGCCATCATTTATCACCACAACACCTAGGACCTGGTCCCAACTTTGGTCCTGTAGTTTGTTAACCACCAAAAACAATATAATATAACATATTGGTTCCACAATAATTTACATGTTGATTTTATGTATAACTATTTAGTGTAGTTTGCCAGATTTTGTTTAGAGTTAGTGTTGTAGCAATCTTCCTTTTTTAGTTTGAAAAGAATGTTATTAGTTCATTTGTATACCTAAAAAGGTATGAAATATACCTTTTCAAAACAAGAATTTTTATTGCTTTTACTTTTATGTGGTAGTTTCTGTTTTGTACTCTAAAAACTATAGCAAAGATGCTTGGGCATAGAACGAACCTAACATGTTTGATCCATCATTAGTTGCAGTGGTAAAAATATACAAGCTGCTACATATTGAGATCAAACTAATCATACACCAGCAATTTTTTTCATACAACATGCATATAATGTTGCTATCCTCTTTACTATATGTGCCAAAAATGACATCGGGATGATGTCTCTCAACAACCAATTCAGAGTCTCAATTACCATTAGAAGTGGCAAGTCGGCGGGTCGAATCAAATTTGGACGGATTGAACATAAAATGGGTAATAAATCAAACTGCTCATATTTTATAAGAGTAAAAATGAGTTGGGTAAGAAATGGATTGGGTAAAATACTAGTTTACCCATATTTTAATGAGCAAATAGTACCCTACTCTAAAATTTAATGTAGATAAAAATATTTTACTCTATTTTTGGATGAAAAATATTAAAAAAAATATTTTATTTAATCTTATTACAATGTAAAACTAAAATCCAACACCCGATGCGAGATTTGACTTTTGAATTAGGATTCGATCCTGATTCTGAATTAGTATGAAGATCCAACTTCTAACGGGACCCGACATACAACTTTTGACACGAAATTTGATCCTGACACCCAAACTGAGAGGGGGTTAAGTGTAGGAGTGGGATAAAAAAATAAAATTTATTTTTTAAAAAACATAATTTTTTAAAGGGAAAAGGGTCAAAATACACTTTAACTATCATAAAGGATAAAAAATGCCCTCCATTGATACTTTGGGCCATTTATGCCTTTATAGTTAGTATAATGAGTCAAAAATACCTTGAATCTAATGGCACTAACGAAGAAGGGTCAGTTTGACATCAAAACTCTTCAGCATTCTGTCGGTGCTCTTAGCCCGCTTCCCAATAAACTTTATTTACAATTTATAAACTCCTCTTTTTCCAAGGATAATAGAACTTTTAATTTAATCTCTCGGTTATTAATAAAGCTTAATTTTAATAATTATAATACATTATTTAATAATTAGTTAAAATATGTAATTGTGTTCTCTTTATATAGAAAAATATGTTATACTGATAAAATCACATTGATAACATGCACAAAAAAGATATGAGAGGATAAAATAGATGTATCCAATGGGAAGTGTTGAATAATTTAAGTGAAAATTACGTAACTACACATACTATTTTACCTTATTTACTATTTATCCCTATTGTATCAAAATTTTACAAAACTCCCTATTTCTACTCCTAAAAATCTCCCACGTGAATACATTATTTTAAATCCCAAATTTGAGTAAAATCAACTACTATTAAATTCTAGCACCTCACTCCCAAATTTCTCGCCTAAAATCAAGATCACGGTTGTCAAATTTGAATTTCAAATTTACCATTATCAGATTTTCCTGTCTATGCTCTTCGAAAATTCAGTGTACGTCATCTTCTTCTTCGCCTTTTTTTTCTTTTCTATTTTTGCTACCTCATGGACAATGCTCCTTCATGCAGTTTAGGGATTACCCAAATACCAAAGTTTAATCGAACATATGACTATAAAAATCGATGTTGAGTAGAGAATAGGTCAAAGAAGATTCACGATCAAGTATACATGAAGAAATTACAATATCTACTCCAACAACCAAAGTGGAGAAAACCCCCCAAAAAGGGGTAAAAACATGCACCAACAATTTCTCGACCTACACTATCCTAGGTATTTTCAGTACGTTACACAAGATTTTTTATTATTTTTAATACGAAATATCAATTTCTAGTTACAATGATGGGTAATTTATTCTTCCTAATACTTAAAACCCTAACATTGTTTAGTTCCAGATAAAAGTATAGTATATACTAAGTACATATATTATAGATCTAAACTTGTCTATATGAAATATTTTTGTATCATCTACATCAATTCATGATACAATATCTTGAATATGTTTATTTTTGAATCAATTGTTATAAAATCAATTTTTGTGTGTCTTTTAAATATCAGGTACAACAAACAGTGCACATAATTATATGAAGTATTTCTATTTTGTTTCTAATACACTATTGTGATAAAATAATTGTATAGTTTATGTTGTTTTTGTCTCAAATACAATAATTCATGACTGAAAAATAAGTTTATGCATTTTTTGTATCAATTTGGCTGAAAGTATGCTTATTTTGTATCTAATACAATGCAGTGATTCAACAATTATGTGTTCCTATTTATTTTGTTTTAATACAGTCATTCATGATACAATAATTATTTGTTCCTATTTATTTTGTCTCTATAAAAGCAATCATGATACTAAAATTAAAGTATGTGTACTTTTTTGTATAAGTTGAATCACTATGGTTATTTTGTACCTAATATATGGTTCTTGAATACTATATATTGTTTATGTTTATTTTGTTCCAAGTACACTACCATTTTGTATCAAGTATAACAGTGGAGTCTGATTTTCAATTCCTGATATGCAGAACATGACTTTATGTCATGAAAACAATTCTAGCTCACTCAGTAAGGTTTGGCGTAACATACAACGTGAATTTTGCTAATTATTTGACATTGTCCATAGGGACTGAAGGCATGGAGTTATTTAGGAAAATTATTTTTGGCCCATACCTAAACATCCTACCAAGGTCAAATTACAAAGTGATTCATGCATCTCGAGGTTGAGCATGACTATCACGCCCCGGGAGGGTACCCTAGATGTAACCGATACTCAAAGACTATTGCTAGTCCCCAAGTGAACCACTTGGCCTCATGATATTCATTCATTCATGCATTCTACTATCAGCAAAAGACATAAAGGAATAAATAGGTACATCATAATCTAGTCTCAAAATAATATTATAATAAAAAAGGCTAGTAGGAAGAACTAGCTCATAATTTTACATCAACATTCGACTCTAGTCTATGAAGCCTCTATCACTATCAGGTGGTGCCAATGACAGACCCATGACTACCTCAATCAAAATAAAACTAATAAGTGTCTAACTCCAAGGCAAGATGAAATAAATGTAATGAACCCTCTGAAGTAGGGATGCTTACAAATTAGCTGAAAGTGTCAAATCCTCAACAATGTGCCTATTGACGATCTCCAAATCATGTATCTATATTATAAAACGATGCTGTCCCAAAAGGGACATCAGTACGTGAAATGTACTAGTATGTAAAATAGTTGAGTGAAACCAAAATAGGTAGAATAATATAGAAACAACAATAAACATCAAAGATAGTAACAATCAACATGTCAAATATCTATCCAAAGCAAGAATAAAGATAGACAAGTGACCTATCAAACACTCAACTCATCAATCAAAACAGACTCATCTCAAAGGAACTCAATTCAACATATCTCATCAAATCTAATCTCAACTCAGATTACTCAGTTTGGGAACTTTCTGGGAGTTTCTCAGACCTAGACCCGTCACTATGAGCCGGTGATGGTACAATGAAGTGAAGTTATTGTGGTATCAGCCCAGTACCTAGTCAGGGTAGAAGGGCATACATCTGTTGGTTTATAATAATATCAAGTCCTCTTTTGGGACTAAGAAAACATCCATTTGTCACGGTCCAATCCTCTTCTACGCTAGCCACGTAGTTAATGGATGCGAGTGAGACTCACTCTTACTCATTTTTGGTGCTCAATACTTCTCCTAGGACTCAACATGCTCATAAATATCAACATCATCCAATCATCATCAATCATTTCATCTCAAATCAGCCTCACAGGGACTCTCACCATCTCATTAGTCCACTTCTAAATCAATAGCTCAGGGCTTTGAACAATCATTAGGGACAATAAAATAGACAAATTGTTAGAGTTTATTTATGGAGACTCAAGGGACTACCATGATCTAGACTTGTGAAAACAGCAGCATGCATAAGGATCCACCCAAAGCAATTCTGTTCTTCACTGGTAGAAGATTCTTTCTCAAACCCTTACCTAGTTCACTAGTTAGGTGTATACACAAAAGAGGAGTACCACACATATCATTAAACCAGATCCAGGAAAAATAGAGTGACCATAGAAGAGAATATCTTACCCGGGAAATATAAATTTGCAGGTCAGATGATCATTTATATATTATTAAACCAGATCCAAGAAAAATAGAGTGACCATAGCAGAGAATATCTTACCTGGTTACCCTTAAGGATATCAACAAAAATGTATCGCTCGTTGCTCAGAAGAGAAACCACAATCGATTATGAGGCATACTTGGCTAAAGTGTCAATAACGGGACTCTTAGACATTATAAAATAGCAACTAAACCAACCATGGTTATCTCACGTATTTCAACACCTACTAGCTTACCAAATTTCCTTTA
>DF358805.1:63044-87888 GCA_000787875.1 Solanum virginianum | reverse complement strand
TGCTGGACTAGACTTTCTTCCTTTTAATAATAATAATAATAATAATAATAATAATAATAATAATAATAATAATAATAATAATAATAATATATACATATAAGATATATAGATAGTGTTTTTATGATGAAATGTATGAGGTGATTACAACGATTAAATAGGCATCTTTTGATGGAGGATGCGAGTAAAACAACTGTTTGCTATGGCTTAGAGAAGCCACTGAAACGACCCCAAAGAGTGTCCGAAAATATGCCTCAGAAATGCCCATAATCATAATTTCCTCATATCTCAAAATCTGTGCCTGATATCAAAAATCCGACTTCATATTCTTGGGGGCCAAAGTTGAGTGGGGAATGGGTCTAACTCTGATTTTAGAGTAACCGTAGCAAAATTTGATTTTTTCAAGTTTGCGCAAAACAGCGGCAGTCCGTGATGGCTCCATGACACGGAGCCATCGCGGAGTAGTGTATTTTGTTGTCAGTTTTCTTATTTCGGCCTAAGGCCTTGGGTTCTTGAGCCTAAGCCTTCTGATGTGTAAGAACACCTATACTTAGTCATTTTTCAACCTCATATCATTCAAGACATTTCCCAAAACCCCCTCTAACACTTAGACAAATATTCCATCCAAATTCCAGTGTCCCAATCTCCTTCCAGATCTTGAGAAATTCTTTCAAGCTTCAAGTTCACATTCAAATCTTCATCAAGGAAATCTCCAAAGTTGAGGTATATGGGTTTGAACCATTGGGCCTTTCACCCTGTCACGACCCAAGCCTAGGGCCTAGACGTTACCAGTGAATAGGGACCGAAGGAATTGCAAACAAGTCTCATAGCATATCATTACACATCCTTGGTCACGAAAGTAATGTAAAACAACATAAGGAAAATAAACAAGGGAAATTGGGACTAAGGGAGAGAGAGATTTATACATAAATAGCTTGAATATCATAAGTGAGTGAAAGCTCAACCATAATACATAACATGTCCAATAACACCTCTAACATAGAACATAGGGAGGGCAAAGACAAGCAACCAGGCTCAACCTCATAGTCCAGTATACCAAATAGGAAAGATAGTCTTCAATACATAGCATAAGAACATAGATATCTCCCTCGGACATGAGGACTCACCAACTAGCTTGAATGGAAGCCACTAGCCAAGTGGAGGAGGATGATGACCAAATAGAGCTCCGGTTCCTACATGGTGATATCATGTAGGCATAGAGTTTGTGTTAGTACATTTGAATGTACTAAGTATGTAGGGTGCAATGCAACAAGAGATAGGCAACATGATCAAAATGCATAACATAGAAAATAGATAGCATAGCAACGATATGGCATGTATGAGTGGTGCTTGAAGTAAAATCATGCTCATATAAAACATTGAATGTACGTAGAAAGAGACCATCCTTTGGCTAATGGGGTTACCACCTCCCATCCTAGATGATTGAGGTGTCAATCCCTCAATTTGGTTATTAGCATACACCACCCACTTCTAAGACAATTGAGGTATCAACTCCACAATTTGGTTAGTGAGGTATCAACCCCTCCATTTGGCTAATGATGTATCAACCCCTCAATTTGGTTAATGAACATCATCCCTTTTTTCATAGTGGTCAAGGCGTGGTACCCCCTCATCAAGACATGGTTATCTTAGAATAATATAGATAATTCTTATAAATACAATTAATATAAACATTCATTTCATCATCATAAAGTCATTTAACTCATAAGACATGCATTAGACCTTTAATTCCTCAAGAAACCATATCCGAATATTTTATCAACACTTGACGGGTGTGTAACGGGATACAAAACCGTGTAATTTATAATGAAATCATGTAAGAATATCCATTGTAAAACCATCAATCAACACCTTGCAACACCCTTAAGCAATATACATCAAGACCCCTTATCAAATCTTACAATAAATCTAAGATTTATAGCTCAAAACATAGCAAAATAGTCATAACTTTACATAGCTTTAACATAGTTTATAGACATGCTCATACTAGTAAACCTATTTGTAAAATTAACTTTAAATCATGCAAATTGAGTAAAAGGAGGCTAGGGCACCATGGGCAAAAGGACCCAATGGCCATATACCTTAGCTTTGGAGAACCCTTGAAAGAGATTGGAGATGGAGACTTGAAGCTTGAAGGAGAACCTTAAATTCCGAATAAGAGTTTGAGACTTGAATCTTGAGAGAAATATAAGAGTAAGGGTTTGAGTGAGTATTGGAAAATGTTTAAGATGATATGACGGTGCAATAAGGTTAAGTATAGGTGTTTTCTCGTGTGAGAAGGCTTAGGCCCAAGACTTAAAAGTCTTGGACCAAAATAAAAAATCTGGACAGTTTTTACAGACTGGCGCATCATACCACTGACGCAGTTTTGCTACTGGAAATTGCATTTTCCTATTTTTAGATTTTGATACGGTTGCTCTAAAATCGGGGTTAGACTCTTTACCCCCTAATTTTGACCCCTGATCAAGAATGTGAAGTCAAATTTCTGAAATAGCGCACGAATTTTGAGATATATGGAAGTTAAAATTTCGGAAATTTTCAAGGCACTTTTTGGGTCGTTTCAATAACTCCCCCTAATTTTGACCCCGTGATCAAGAATGTGAAGTCAAATTTCTGAAATAGCACATGAATTTGGAGATATATGGAAGTTAAAATTCCGGACATTTTCGAGGCACTTTTTGGGTCGTTTCAATATCTCCCCCTTGAAAACATTCATTCCTAAATGTAAAAGAAACGTACGTTTTTTACATAAACAAATCAGCCCCAACAGGAATGCAACATTACATTTTAAACACTCTTTTCAAAATCTCGACACAAGTGTAAAATCTTCATAAGTTTGCCAACTTAAACATGAATGTATATGCATAAGATAGGGGTTGAAACATAAGACTTGGAATCATAGAAAGGACCTGACATGTCATCATAAGCTTGTATAGAATAAAAGAGATACGGATATTGCTTTCCCATGCTCGCACCGGATCCCTAAGAAACACATACGAATAGATGACTCTTCCAAAGGGCCTTGACGAACGCCACACCAATATTAGTCAACCTCTTCACTCATCCATCCACACCTCTACTAGGACCTTCTCCTAAGTCAAATTATCATCCACAACACCCACAACCTCAAAGAGTTCTATAACACTAGAGTAACCAACATATCCCTTCCACCTAATAACATGAAGAACCGGACAAACTACACCTATAGCCATAGGCAATTCCCATCCGTATGCAACCTTACCTACTTTCTCTATACTCTAAAAGGACTCACAACCCTAACTCACTTTTCAACCTTAACCACACCTATTCCACTTATTGCCATGAACCACCACCTCACCCTTAGGAGATAACCCCCACTCTACCATCTTTCCACCCAAACTCCTAACTCTAATAAGGCGGAACCAAGGCCTTGCTTAACTAGACCACCTCAACCAATGAAGATTGGAACCACCAAGAACACTATACTACCATTCTCAACTTCCCTCAACCTAACTTCCAATCTAACCAACTGATGGACCCCACTAGTGTCCTCCTTGCCACCATTATCCATACACACTAGACTACTTAGAGCACCAACCATAACACTAGCCCTACCGGAGAAACTAATGCACACTCACACCATAGTCCTCAAAGAATTCTAACCACCTTCTTGCTATCCACCATGCACACCTATCATATCTAGCAAACAACCTCTCATCCTCCAAGACTTGTCATACTACCCCCAAATAATTCACAAGCTCTAAATAAATCAATATTTCATTACTACGAACCACTGCAAACATACCAAGGTAGGGTTTTAAGACCCTATACTAGAGACCCATAAGCATAGCCAATGCATGAATCAACCAAACAACTTCACTTATACTAATAGTGCTCACTCCGGGACAAAGCTCAAACCATAGATCAATCTTAGAGAAATGACTATCCCATTATAGTTGACCAAATAGATCGACCATCCTCAACTATCATATAACAACCTTACGGGTTCTACATTCATTTGAAACATGTTATGCAAGTAGCCCAAACTAGCCTAAGACCTCCTACATATCAATCTAATTTCAACCAAGATCCCAAGACAAGACTTTTATGTAATAAGAACATGGGGTAACCCTTAGAGATCAGTTGAAACTCTAAGACAAGAATAGACCTAGCTCTTTTGCTACTGCTTGGCAACCTCCCACTCAAAGATGGTTTCATTAGGGATTTGGAATCTAACCCTATTGGCCCTATAAATAATGAAGACATACCATATATGCCCCTAATCCACCTTTAGTATGACATCAAAAACCACCACACCTAATTCAACTAAAGCACAATACAAGTCCTAAAGCAATAAGGTTATGAAATAAGCCCTAAAAGCCTTACCCATCAACAATAGAACCACCAACGGAATAAACACCAACAATTCCACACAATAACTCGGGACAAACAAGGAACCTACTAGCAACCATAAGAGCAATGAAAGAAATAGGGACACACCGGACCCATCAATGCATACACGTCCAAGTTAAAGGAAACTTCAACTTATCAGTGGCAACATCGGGTACCTTATCCCCTCCTTGAGCCACTTGAGAACCACCATCTCTACCCTTAGTTTGAGCATGAGGACAACCACTAACTTTGTGACCAAATCCACATAACAAAAGCAAGCATTAGACTTCTTCAACATGGGCCACCATGGTCTTTCCCACATTTTCGACATCTAGTCTTTGTCACCCCCTCAATACCTCCTTAGAATCTTTAATTTGGCACCCTATCATTGGAAAACCTCTCATTGGAAGCATTGGGCGACTCTTGGCCTTGGAACTTGTGGCCTTGAGGAAACCAGTCACCCTTGGGAGTTTGGAACTTACCATCAAAATGTGCCCTATTGGCCTCTCTACTCATTCTCTTTCTCAACTTTTCCCCTTCCAATTGCTCAACATATGTCATCAAGTAGGACAAATCCATGTCTCTAATCAACATAGCGGACCGACATTCCTCACTCAACATGTCAAAGACACCCATCACAAATTTATCCATCCTATTCCTTGCATCAGACACCAATTGAGGAGCATGTTTAGATAGTGGGGTGAACTTGAGAGCATACTCCCTAACACTTATAACACCTTGTTTCAAATTCATAAACTCTACCACCTTAGCTTCCCTAAGCTCAAGATGGAAGAACCGATTAAGGAAGGCCAATTTGAACTCCTCCTAAATCACCACATTACCATTTTCCTTCTCCCCCTTCCATTGATCATACCATATTTGGGTTACCCCTTTGAGTTGGTAGGCTGCTAACTTCGCCTTTACATTCAGCCCAACACCCATGATAGATAAAATTTTGTAGACCTCATCAATGAATTCTTGTGGATCTTCATCCACCTTCGACCTATAGAACACCGGAGGATCCATCCTCATGAAGTCCCTTAACCTAGCTCCCGAGGTAGTAGCATGAGGGGCTTGGGCCCCTTGGTTGACTTGGTTAGCCACCACTTGGGCAAGAATAGTGAGAGCATCCCAGAGTTTACCATTGGTAGGTTGCTCCTTGGGAGTTCAGGCCCTTCTTCCTCGAGTGTTAGACATAATCTAGCATGGCAAGGAACAATCGTTAGGGGAGAAAAACTTACTACAACTCTATAGCATGACTAAGAATATAAAGAAGGGAAATGCTTCCTAAAATGTTTCACAACCTCCTACTCATAGTTGTGGTGCATAACATAACCATGAATAAGACTCTATTTGACGTGGTGTTTCGGTCTTCGAGGATCTATCAACCTAGTGCTCTGATACCATCTTTTTCATGATCCAAGCCTAGGACCTAGAACAAGCCTCATAGTATATTATTACACATCCTTGGTCGCAAAAGCAATTAAAAATGACAATAACAAATAACATAATCAAGGGAAATTAGGACTAAGGGAGCGAGAGAGAAAAATGAAGTAATACTTAAATATTATAGATGAGTCAAGCTCAAGCATAATACACAACTTATCTCTGGACATGAGGACTCACCAAATGCTAACTTGAACAATCCATCTAGACACGAGGAGGAGAATCAATAGGGGCATCGGTTCCTACATGGTAACATCATGTAGGAATAGAGTATGTGTTAGTACATTTGAACGTACTAAGTATGTGGAATGCAATGCAACAAGAGATAGGCATCATAATCAAAATGCATATTTATAAGCAGTGGATTCGATAATAATAATATGGCATGTATAATCAATGCTTGAAGTAAAACATGCTTGTAAGTCATTCTAATTGCATAGAACATAGTACATAAGTGTTGGAAGATACTCCAGCTGACATAGAATAAGACCAAGTGAGCTACAACTTTGAATCCCGATGATTACGCCTCACCAGTAAAGAGGTGGTCTACTTGCCAAGGTAGACCATACTTCAAACTTACGGGAACATGACCCAATTTCATATGAGGTAACCTTCCTTACGAGAACATGATCTAATTTCGAAAAGAATTTCATTAAGAACTTCACCTTACGAGAACATGACCCAATTTTGGGAAGAACCTCAAGAGAAAGTGTACTAAGTGGATCCACTAGTATTGCAAGGGTATATCATAGTCCTATAGTGGCACATAGTTAAAGGAAAGAGAGCAAATCCTCCATCCATCAGTGCTAAGTCTAATCTCATAGAATACTTATAATAATCATACTTTAGTAATTTATGAGAAACATAGAATCATGACACGAGCATCTCTAAAACATCATTGACCTCTAATGGTGAGCCCAACTTCAACCATAAGAATAGTTAATCATCAAACATTACCCTTGCATCAATATCAACAATAAAGTGCTCACAAGAGGTAAAATCTTTAAGAAAGGACTTAAACCCGGCTTTACAACATCATCAACATTTCCATGAGTTAAACATATCTTAGACCTTGCAACACACTCAAGCAATATACATCAAAACCCCTCCTTAAATCTTATAATAGATCATAGATTTATAGCTCAAAATATAACAAAACAGTCACAAATTCATATAGCATTAACATAATTCATAGACAAATTTATACTAGTAAACTCATTTGTAAAATCAACTTTAAATCATGCAAATTGAGTAAAAAAGAGATTAGGGCACCATGGATGAAAGAACCCAATGGCTAAAACCCACATACCTTAGCTTTGAGGAAACTCTTGATGAAGATTAAAAATGGAGGCTTGAAGCTTGAAGGAAATCCTTTGATCCGAAAGTGGTTTTGGGACTTGAATCTTGAGAGAAATATTAGTCCAAGTGTTTGAGTGAGTGTTGGGGAACGTTTAGGATGCTATGGAGGTGAAATTAAGGCAATGTATAGGTATTTTCAAGTATGGGAACCCTTAAGCCTAAGACTTGAAAGTCTTGGACCAAAGTAAAATAAATAGGACCAAAATACCACTACAAGTTCTACAAAAATGGGCATAAATTCTTCATCCAAACTTGAAATGAAGTGAAACCAAGTGCGTCGGAAAGCTAATTCAAAGATATTTAATTTGGTAGGTTGTGCAATATTTAAATGGGCATAATATACAACTTGTCCAACAACACCTCTTAATCGCATTTTTGCAATTTTTGAATTTTTATACGGTTGCTCTAAAATTTGGGTTAGAGCCTTCTCCCCCTAAATTTGACCCTCTGAACAAGAATATGAAGTCAAATTTTTGACATAACGCATGGATTTTGAGATATATGTAAATCAAGATTCCAGGCACATTTTCGGGCACTTTTGGGATCATTTCAGTCTAGGCCAATTTCTAATTACCTCTGTCTTCTTAGGATCCACCTTAATACCATCACCCAATGGATTCACCTTAATACCATCACCCAACACCTCATGATCTAAGAAGGTAACCTCTTTCAACCAAGAATCACATTTCTCATATTTAGCATACAACTTCTCCTCTCTCAAGATTTGTAACACCACCCTCAAATGATCCACATGCTCCTCCTCACTATGGGAATAGATCAAGATATTATCAACAAGCAACACCATAAAAAAATTAAGGTAGGGTTTAAAAACCCTATTCATAAGATCCATGAAGATAGCTGGTGCATTAGTCAACCCGAAAGACATAACCACAAATTCATAGTGCCCATACCTAGTCCAGAAAGCCGTCTTGGGAATGTCACACTCCCTCACTTTCACTTGGTGATACCTGGATCGAAGATCAATATTAGAGAAGTGACTAGCCCCTTGAAGTTGGTCAAAAAGATCATCAATCCTTGGTAGAGGGTACTTATTCTTGATGGTAACTCTATTGAGTTATCGATAATTAATACACATTCTAAGAGAACTATCCTTCTTCTTCACAAACAACACCGGTGCACCCTAAGGTGATTGGCTAGGCCTAAACCTTCTCCAACAAATCCCTGAATTGCTGCTTCAATTCCTTCCACTCCGTCGGGGCCATATGATAAAGGAGAATAGAAATGGGTTAAGTATTGGGAAGGAGGTCTATGCCAAAATCTATTTTTCTTTCGGGAGGAACACCGGGAAACTCATTAGGAAAGACGTCAATGAACTCATTCACCACCGGGACTGACTTTATAGGAAGTACTTTGGACTCAACATCCCTAACCCTCATAAGATGATAGAGACATCCTTAGAAATCAACTTTTGGCTTTAATGCAAGAAATAAATCTACACTTAACCACCATAACATGACTCTCCCACTCAAGGACGGGTTCACTAGGGAATTGGAGCTTGAACCTATGGGTTCTACAATCAATAGAGGCATAATATTCATGCAACCAATCCATCCCATGAATGACATCAAAACCCACCATATCCAATTCAACAAAATCATAAGGCAATATTTTATGTAAAATGAAAATGGGATAATTTCTATAGACCCTTCTAGCAATAATGAATGCACCAACTGAAGTAGACACCTGACAAGGCTCACACGATAATTCGGGGTTAACATGAAACTCTTTGGCAACAAAAGAGTAACAAAAGAAAAAGTGACACCCAGGTCTATCAATGCATACACATCAAGATTAAAGACTTTTAACATACCGGTGATGATATCGGGCACCTCATCTACTCCGTGCCTCCCTTTAAGAGCATAAAACTGATTTTGCCTTGGAGAACCTTCTTGTTGGCCTTCTCTTTCTCAAATTTTCCCCCTCCAATTGTTCGACATAAGTCATGAGGCAGGATAAATACATATTGCTAATCAATATGGCAGCATAATATTCCTCATTCACCAAATTAGATACGCCCATTACAAATTTGTTCATCCTAGACCTAGGCTCGGCCACCAATTGTGGAGTATATTTGGAGAGTTGGTTGAACTTGAGAGTATACTCCCTTACAGTCATACACCTTTGCTTCAAATTCATAATTCCATCATTTTGGCCTCCCGTAGCTCAAGAGGGAAGAATCAGTTGAGAAATGCTACCTTAAACTCTTCCTAAATGATGACATTATTGTTCCCTTTCTCCTCTTTCCATTAGGTAAATTATATTTAGGCCACCCCCCTAAGTTGTAACTACGAACTCTACCTTCTCCTCTGATCTAATCCCCACAATAGACAACACTTTGTACACCTCATCAATAAATTCTTAAGGGTCCTTATCCACTTTAGACCCATGGAACTCTAGTGGGTTGATCCTCATAAAATCCCTCACCCTAGATGCCGAAGTAGGAGCTAGAGGGGCTTGGGCCTATTGGTTGATTTGATTAGTCATAGCATGAGCTAAAATGGCAACAGCATCCCGGAACTCTTCATAAGACAGTTGTTCCTCAGGTGTACGAGCTCTTCTCCCTCTTGGAATAGACATTATCTAGAATTGCAAGAACAATCATTAGATGAAAAACCTTACCCTAGCTTCTCTAGCACGACATAAATCATGAAGAAGGGAAACATTTCCTAAAATGCCTCATAGCCTCTTACTCATAGTTGTGGTGCACTTCACAACCATGAATAAGACTCTAATCGATGCGATGGTTGGATATCAAAGACCATTAACAACCTAGTACTCTGATACCAAGTTTGTCATGACCCAAGCCTAAGGCCTATATATGACACGGCAAATGGGAACCCGAAGGGGACCCCAAACAAGCTTCTTAGCATATCAATTACACATCCTTGGATGCAGAAGCAATTAAACAATATCAAGAGAGTAAACATAGGATCAAGATTTGTAACACCACCCTCAAATGATCCATTACACATCCTTGGATGCAGAAGCAATTAAACAATATCAAGAGAGTAAACATAGGATAAAGGGACTAAGGAAAGTTTTAGATAGCCATAAATAAATAAGTCAATAACATAGCATAATTACATCACTTGTCCAAAAACACCTCTAAACATAGACTTGAGCAGGGGCCAAGACACTTTTTGGGCTTACCCTCATAGTATCAAGAGTTCAACATAAAGAAATAATATAAGTAAGAGTAGTATAGCTAGGGTCCTTGAACTTAAGGACTTACCAAAGCTTATCTTCAGGATATCACAACTAGCCATGTCGAGAATGATCGTGAGGAGCTCCGGTTCCTAGATGGTAACATCATATAAGCATAGAGTATGCGTTAGTACATTTGAATATATTAAGTATGTAGGAGGCAATGCAAAAAGAGATAGGCAACATAGTCAAAATGCATAATTATAAGCAAAGGATAGTATATTAGCAACATGGAATGCATGATCAATGCTTGAGGTAAAACACTCTTGTATAGAACATATTACATATGTCGAAAGAGACCATCATCATAGACCAAGCAAAATAGTACTTGGAATCCAAGGAATACCACCCTCTTGGAAGGCGATTGAGCTATCTATCTCTCAATTAGTAGTACGGGCCTACCACCCCCAACAAGGTGATTGAGGTATCTACCCCTCAATTAGTAGTATGGGCATACCACGCCCTGACAAGGCAATTGAGGTATATAGCCCTCAACATGTTAATACGGGCATAGCACCCCCCGACAAGATGATTGAGACATATCACCCCCTCAACAAGGTGTGGTTAACTTGTAACACTATAGATACTTTCATGAATTCAACTCATACATACATTTCTTTCATCATTATAAAGTTACTTGGCTCATAAGCCATACAATAGAAACTCAAAATTTCTTAACTAGACATTTTATCAAACACTTGGCAGATATGTAATGCTAGTCAAAATCATACAATTCAAGAGTGAAATCATGTGAGAAAACTTAATGTAAATCAACCCACCAGCACTGGGTAATACCTTCGTGCAAGATACATTGAAACACCTCATCAAATCTTATAATAGACTATAGGTTCATAGCTCAAAATATGCTTAAACAGTCAACATTTTATGAAATTCCAACATAGTTCAAAGTCAAATTCATAATAAGAAGTACCCATAGATAAAGAAACTTAAAAACATGTAATTTGCATAAAAAGGAAGGTTGGGCACCATGGGTGAAAGATCCAATGGTTGAAACCCACATACTTCAAACTTGGAGATTTCCTTAATAAAGATTTAAATGATAACTTGAAGCTTAAATGAAATTCTTGAGATCCGTAATGAGTTTGGGACACTTGATTTTGGATGAAATATTTGGCTAAGTATTAGAGAGGGTTTTGGGGAATGCCTTGAATGGTATGGGGTTGAAAAATGACTAAGTATAGGAGTTTTTATGCAAAGGAAGGCTTAGACCCAAGGTCTCAAAGCCTTAGGCCGTGACAGGAAAAAACTGGCAATAAAATATACTGCTCTGCAATGGCTCCACGTCGGGGCACCAATGCACACTACTTCTGGAAATTAAAATGTTGGCAAAATTTGTTTTTCACTACGGGTCCTCTAAACTTCATGTTATACCTATTTTCCACTTAATTTTATATTCTAATCAAGAATATAAAGTCAAATTTTTTATATCATGCATGAATTTTGAGATATATGGTAATTACGATCATAGGCATTTTCGAGGCATATTTTCAGGCACTTTTTGGGGTGTTTCAAAATCAATAATTTTGAGCAATTTCTAGATAATTCAATCAATATAACATAGGAGAGGTTCACAAAGTGTTTGAGAAGTGTACCAGACCACAAAAGAAGCAGGTGGTAAGTCAAGAGCTCTCTAAAGATCTTTAATATTGTAGTGCCATCACTACCAAGTCATTGGCTCAAAAGCATGAAGAAAAAGCATGAAGAGCCAGGCGCTTTACTATACAATGCACTATAGGAGAGGTAGAATTTGCAAGAGCACTTTATGATTTGGGTGCTACCATCAATTTGATGCCTCTAACGATATTCAAGAAACTTAGTGTGGCAACTCTTACTCCTACTATGATGCGCTTATTAATTGCAGACAGAACAGTCAAGAAACTTATGGGAGTACTCTATGATGTTTTGGTAAAGATTTTGTTATTCTTGACTGTGAGGTTTATTTTGCAGTTCCTATTATTTTGGGGAGGCCTTTTTAGCTACTGGTCGCACTCTGGTTAACATCGAGAAAAGGTTCCTTACATTCAAATTTGGGAATAAAGAGGTCATGTTCGATATCTGTCAATAAGCAAGGAAGGACAGTGCCCTGAGGGTGGTTTCAGTTGTAGAGACCATTGATGATAATGAGTCAGAGGTTCCACCTAAGCTCCGATTGGGGATTGACACTTTGGAGACAGTAGTAATAAACTTTGATGGTGATGGTATCCCAGATTATGAGAAGACAATGAATGTTTTAGGGGTGTCATTCGATCCTAAACACTAAATAAAGTTGGAGCTAGATTTGAAAAATCAGGAGACGCCACCCACAAAGCTCCGCATAGAAGTACCACAGGTGTTAGAGTCGAAAGCACTTCCATCACATTTGAAATATGCATTCTTGGAAGAGAATAACACTTTGCCGGTCATCATAGTTGTGGACTTGAATGATGAGCAAGTAGATGCCCTTTTTGCAGTACTTAAACAGTTTAAAAAGGCTATTGGATGGACTATCGTAGATATTATTGGTACCTCTCCTAGAATTTATACACACAAAATTCAGCTAGTCATGGACTATAAGCCAAGCATCAAACATTAAAGGCACCTAAATCATCCTATACAAGAGGTGGTTCATAAAGAGATCATTAAGTGGTTAGATGCAGGAGTAATTTACCTAATTGTTGATAGTGAATGGGTGAGCCCAGTACAGTATGTTTCAGAAAATGGGGGTATCACAATGGTACCTAATGCTAATAATGAATTGATTCCTATAAGGCCAGTCACTAGATGAATGTTGTGTATGGACTACAGGATGGTCAGTGCCTTAATAGAGAAAGATCACTTTACTATGTCATTCATTGATCAGATGCTTGATAAATTAGCAGAAAAGGGGTGGTACTATTTCCTTGATGGGTATTATGGTTATAATTAGATCATCATCATTCTAGAAGATCAAGAGAAAACCACTTTTACATATCCCTATGGCACCTTCGTATTTAAGATGATTCCATTTGGGTTATGTAATGCTCCAGAAATTTTCTAAAGATGCATGATGTCTCTCTTCTCGAATATGGTAGAGAGTACTATTGAGGTCTTCATGGATGATTTCAGCATGGTTGGGCACTCGTTTGAGGATTGTTTGGCACACTTGCATGATGTGTTACAAAGGTATGTAAAGTCATCTGGTGGTAAACTAGGAAAAGTGCCATTTCATGGTTAAAGAGGGTATTGTGGTGGGTCATAGAATATCTGGCAAAAGCATTGAGGTTGACAGGGTTAATCTTGAGGTGATTAAGAAACATCCACCATCCATCTCAGTCATGGGTGGGAGGAGTTTCTTGGGCATACAGGATTCTATCGTAGGTTTATAAAAGGTTTCTCTAAAATCTCACACCCATTGTGCAAATTACTGGAGAAAGATGCCAAGGACATGTTTGATGATAAATGCATGCAAGCCTTTGAAGAGTTGAATAAGAAATTAATCTCCACACCAATTATTGTAGCTCTTGATTAGTCCAAGCTATTTGAAATTATGTGTGATGCTAGTAGGGTTGCTCTAGGTATGGTACTGGGACAATGCAAGGAGAAAGTGTTACACCCTATATATTATGCTAGTAAGGCCCTAAACAAGGCCCAAAAGAATTACACTGTCACAGAGCAAGAGTTGTTTGCATTGATCTTCGCATTCAAAAAGTTTCATTTATATTTTTTAAGAGCCAAGGTGGTAGTGCATACAGACCACTTAGCTCTCAAATATTTGATGGCCAAAGAGAATTTGAAGCCAAGGTTAATAAGATAGGTACTTCTCTTACAGGAGTTCAACTTTGATGTTATTGATAGGAAAGGATCAGAAAATCAAGTTACAGATGATCTATCTAGTTTAGAAGATGGGGTAATGTTGTAATTTTGATGATGGACTGGAGATGGATAATTCTTTCCCTGATGAAAGAGTGTTGGCTTCATCTTATGATCTTATACCTTGGTTTGTAGACTATGCAAATTGTTTAGTGAGTGATCTTGTGCTATCCGACTTGAACACGCATCAACATCAGAAGTTCATGCATGATATGAGAAAGTTCTTTTGAGATAACCCATACTTATTCTGTGTATGTGCTGATGGGATTATTCGTCGTTATGTCCCTGAGGTGGAAAAGATGAGCATACTTGAAGCATGCCACTTATCACCTGTGGGTGGACAACATAGTGGGATTCGAATAGCCAACAAGATTTTATGATGTTGTATTATTGGCCCACGATCCACCAAGATACTCATGGCTATGCCAAAGCTTGTAATAGATGCCAAAGAGAAGGTTGGGTAATGCACAAGCATAAGCTTCCTCTAAATCCTATTTTAGTGTTTGAGTTGTTTGATATGTGGGGGATAGATTTCATGGGACCATTTATTAGCTCTCATGGGAACAAGTACATCTTAGTGACTGTGTATTACATATCCAAGTGGCTGGAGGCTGTAGCTCTACCTAACAATGAGGGTAAAAATGTCACAACATTTTCAAAATGAACATCTTCTAAGATTTGGTACTCCTCAGGCTATCAGTAGTGATGGAGGTTCTCACTTTTGCAATAGACTCTTTAAAGCTCTTCTTGAAAAGTATGGAGTGAAACATAGGGTGGCGACACCCTATCATCCTTAGACAAGTGGGCAAGTAGAAGTGTCAAATAGGGAAATTAAGTAGATTTTATAAAAATTATGAATGCAAACCGAACTAATTGGACTCGAAAGCTGGATGATGCATTATAGGCATATCGGACAGCATTCAAGACACCTATTGGCATGTCCCCATACTAACTTGTGTTTAGGAAGGCATGTCATTTGCTTATGGAACTTGATCATAAAGCAGTGTGGGCATTAAAGAAGTTGAATCTAGATTGGAATGATGCAGCTACCTCTAGATTAAGCCAACGTAATGACCTTGATGAGTTTTTATTAAAAGCATATGAAAGCTCAGCCTTATTATAAGCAACGAATGAAAATCCAACATGACCGTCGCATAGAAAACCACTAATTCACACCAGGAGACTTGGTTCTACTTTTCAATTCCAGATTAAAGTTGTTCCCTGGGAAGCTCAAATCCAGATGGTTAGGACCCTTTCAGGTAGCACGCATCTTTGATCATGGGGCCATTGAATTGGAGAAACAAAAGGGAGGCACTTTCAAAGTAAATAGCCAAAGGGTTAAACCATACATTGGAAATGTAGAAGAGATCAGGACAGTTGAAGAATGGGATCTTGGGTAAGTCTAAGTACTCAAGATTGCTATGTCATGCCGCGACTATAAATCAAGTACTGCTTGGGAGGAAACCTAAGGTGGGCAGGTACTTGGGCACCAAGGTATATTTATAACTCCTGCTATTATATTTCTGCTGAATTGGTTCATTGAGGACAATGCATAAATTTTTTGATAGGGTATGTCTAGTTATGGACTAGGGTGAAGTTTGAGTATCTTTTAGACCATAACTACCCCAAATTTTGATCTCGAGGTTTTCTTGCATGTGCTCTTTTCCTTGTGGATATTTTTATTTTTGTTGAACCAGCATGTGTAGGATGTCTTAGATAATATTTATAGTATATATTAGTTGAACTTATGGCATATATCTTGTTTTTGGTGTTTTATGAAATATTTTGAAAATTGGTACCCATCAAAATTTTGGGGTAGTAGTTATGGTGCAACCATGCATTCCTGAATGATTTGACAATATTTGTTTTGATTAAGTAAGGGCAATTTCATTCATAAAGAATAATCTGTGAGTTTTTGTTATCTACGTATGATATGCCCATGTATGTGTGAGCTCATTTTATTATGTTCTTGCATTGTGTGCTGATTTAGAACTTGCCCTATTACTCTAAGTTAGACTGGAGATTATATGGACTAGGAAAGGATCTTAGGCCCTTGTTCTTTGAAATTAGTCCACTTTGACCTAAAATGACCAACCAAATGAGAAATTCATCCCTTGTTCCAAATATTTGAGCCTTACATGTACCATTTCATTCTTAACACCTGATTAGCGCAACCTTGTTTACTGAAATATCTTAAAATTGGCCTTAGTCTATCCTTGAATATTGTGAACCCTGATTTAGGCAAAAAACCTAAGTGGAGGGTGGCTACAAAAAGTGGCTCTAGTTTGGGGAATAGATATTATGCACTTCGATATAGGCTAAAACCTAAATTAACGGTGGCTAGTGTAGGGGTAAAATAGAAAACATGAGGTGGTGAGTTGGAAAAAGAAAGAAAAAGAAGAAAATCATATACCAGGTGAAAGAAAAAGAAAAAGATGCCTTAAAGTAAGTTCAACAAGCAAAATGATATGTGAGATGAGGCAAAAGTTGAGAATGAAAAGAAAATACCCAGATATGCTTAAATATGAAGATGAAAGGGAGAATAAGGTGGAAACAATTGTGTTGGTAAGGTGAAAGTGTTAAAAAAACATGATTCAAGGTTGGCCTTTAGTCATTAACTGTCCAAAATGTCATACCAAAGCCCTGTGAGCCTACGTTACAAGCTTATAAAGTCCTAAAGTGATCCTAGCCCAATTAGTCAAAAGTTTGGGTCATGCGTACACAGGCAAGTCTATGTTATTGGTCAACATGCATAAATGTCATTTGTGAGAGTGAGTGTGCTTGCACAGTCCCATGGTTAAATTTTGAAATCTTCATTGAGTATTTAGAAGGGACTTCTTTTCTTTGAGGGCATTTGTATTTCATTTTTAACATCTTACTTGTTCAGTGATTGTGGAGTGTTAATATTCCTTTACCTATCATAGTTTTGTTGTCAAATGCATCAATATGATTTAGTTTGCTAAATAGCTACATGGTCTTATTTTGAAAAAGCTTATATGGGTACCAGAGTTGCATTTAAGTATGGTATATGTCATTGGGTTGATTTCTATGTGTTGCTTTGTTGTCTACTTATATTGAGTCATCGCTTCAGGACAAACAACAATGCTAAGTTGAGGGTGTTGAGGTGTTATCAAAATATAGCACATTTGACGCCTAAAACTTAAGATTTGTGTGTTCTTAATGTGGATTTTATGGTTTTATGTATTTTTGTGTGTGTTTTTGCAGCGAAAGCAAGTTGGCATAATTTTGGGAAAAGTTGCAGGTTTTGCTTGTTTTTAGGACATATGAGACCCTCTACGAGTCGTAGCTCAGTCTATGAGTTGTAGAGGTGGTCCTGTAGGGATTTCTAGTGCTTAAAGTACAATATCTGATAACTTGAAGATTAGCCACATGAGACTCAGTTATGACTTGTAGTGCCCTCTATGAGTCGTAAAGGGATGTCCCGTAGTGATTTCTAGTGTTGATTGAACTTGGACCAAGAAAGACCGTTGAAGACTACGAGAGGTTAATACTAGTCATAGAGCAGACTATGACTCTTAATGGTGTTGCATATTAGTGAAGTCCAAAATTGAAGAGACTGACCATGAAAGCCTGATTACAGCTCATAACCCGAGTTACGAGTTGTAACTGTAACTCGTATCAAGCGCCGACCAGTTTTTCTATCTAATTTAGGGACTTGTTTGTAAATAATATATATAGTATATTTTATGTTTTTAGCCGCAAGTTTTACAGAGATTAGGGAGAGTAGACAGAGACATAATAGAGAATATGAAATTTTAGAGTATTTTCTTAGGGTTTATCTTTGGAGACTAAATTTTGGAGATTAGATTCACTTATGGATTCAATACATCTTTCAAGCTTGTGATTCTACAATCATATTAGGTTTTCTTGTTCTTCAATCTTCTTGGATAAGTGATTAACCATGTTTTCTTTATTTATTGTTTCATTATTTGCCCAAGTCATGAGTAATTAAACCTACACTGGGGGTTGTGGGAACCATGAGAATCTAACTTAGAAAACCCGGATTATTTGCAATTCCTAAAATGGATATTTGTATGAATTAGTCATTTCTCTTCATTTTGAATATTTTCTAGTGGTGGCTAACATTAGAACTTGCCTAGTATTACCTTCCCGATCTAGGTGGTAGTGAATAGGAAAAGAGAGTGATTAACAGGATTCGATGATATGTTCTCATCTAATCAATCGAACTCAATCCAAGGGAGGTTGACTGGGACTATTGGTAATGGTTAGTTGAGCACACTATGGAGATGGGCCAAGTCCCATAGTAAAATTCGACCTTCACCTTTGACCAAAGGGTTGGAAGAACCTCAATTACCATCCTACATGTGATATTCTAGTTGAGAATTGTAAAATCCAGGGAAGTTGAGTTGCTGAATCATGGGGAACATAATACCACAAGTTGCTCTCCATTATTGCTTGTCTTCAAATTTTAGTTAGTCTAGTTTAATTTCTACCAATCATTACAAACTCCCCCTCCCCTTTTTAGAGAATTGAGTTAGTTGATGTTTGAATTAATTCTTGGTGAACCAAAGTGCCAAAGTCCCGTATTCCCTGTGGGATTCGACCCTAACAAAGGTTAGGTTTATTACTTTAATGATATCTTTTACTTCAAAAATGGGTGTATCTTGAGCGTGATCACAAGGTCGATCATTAGAAAACAAAAGAGTAAGAAACTGGACAAGGCGACTGACTCCTATTGATATAACGAGTTTCTGCAAGTTACTATAGACAGTTTGTGCAAGATTTCTCCAATATTTCGTCTCCACTCACCAAACTAACTCAGAAGATGGTTAGGTTTCTGTGGACGGTTGAGTATGAGAAGGGTTTCCAGACCTTGAAGGATCGATTGGCTTCAGTCCCCATATTAATATTGCCAGAAGGGAATGATAGGTTTGTCGTGTATTGTGATGCATCGACGATCGGATAGGGATGTGTGCTAATGCAAGGTGGTAAGCTGATTGCTTATACTTCAAGGTAGTTGAAAGTACATGAGAAGAATTACTTGACTCATGATCTCAAACTTGCAATAGTGGTGTTTGCCTTAAAAATCTAGCACCTTACTTGTACGGAGTTCATGTGGATGTTTTCATTGGAAACAAGAGTCTCCAACACGTGTTCACATAGAAAGATCTCAACTTGAGGTGGCAGACATTGTTAGAGCTACTCAAGGATTATGATATGAATGTGAAGTATCACCCCGAAAAAGCTAATATGGTGGCTGATGCCCTTAGTAGAGTTTCCATGGGTACTTGTCCCATATAAAAGGTGATGGAAAGAGGGAGTTGGCCAAAGATGTTCATATCTTGACAAACCAGCAGTAAGATTCAGTGATTCCAAAAGTTGTGGTACGATGGTTCTTTATGTGTCCCCATCTTTCTTGGTTGATGAGGTCAAAGCCAAGCAAGATCTTGATATTGTGTTGGTTGAGTTGAAAGCCTTAAATCTTCTAACAAGGGGGAGATAGTGCACTGCAATGTCAAGGAAGGTTGTGTGTGCCCAATGATAGTGAGTTGAAGAAGTCGATCATGTACGAAGCCCATAACTCTTTATATTCCATTCATCCTGGCAATACCAAGATGTGTAGAGATTTGAGAGAGATTTATAAATGGAATGGGATAAAGAAGGACATTGCTCAATTTATGTCCAAATGTGCCATTTGCCAGCAGGTCAAGCTTGAATACCAAAGTTGGATAGTCTAGCCCAAGACATCAACATCCCTACTTAGAAGTGGGAAGAGGTCAACATAGATTTTGTAGTTTGTGTCACGACCCAAGCCTAGGGCCTAGACGTGACACAGCGAATGAGGAACCCGAAGGAACCCCAAATAAGCCTTTTAGCATATCAATCACACATTATTGGTCACAAAAGCAAAATAACAACAACAAGAGACATAATAAAAGGTTAGCGAAACTAAAGGAAGTATTTATAGTCATAAAAGCATCTAAGAGTCAAGCTCATAGCATAAGTACATCATAATATCCCATAACACCTCTAACTTAGAATGGAACGGAGGCCAAGACACTTTCCAGGCTCACCCTCATAAAACATGAAATGAGTAGATATTGTCCTCGGAGTTGAGGACTCATCAAAGCTTGCTTCAAAGAATCGTACTACCCACGTGGAGGAGGATGATCAAAAGGAGCTTCGATCCCTACATGGTGATATCATATCGGCAAAAAGCATGCATTAGTACATTTGAATGTACTAAGTAGATGGGATGCAATCCAACAAGACCTATGCCAATATAGTCAAAATGCATAATCATAGGCAATGGATAAGTAAAATCTCAATATGGCATGCATGATCAATGCTTGAAGTAAAACATGCTTGTAAATCATTCTATTTTCATAGTACATAATACATGTGTGGGAAGAGACCTTAACCGACATAGACCAAGTGAGCTACTACTTGGAATCCAAGGCATGTCACCTCCTTGGCAAGGTGATCGAGTATGCCACCCCCTCGATAAGATGATTGAGACATGTCACTCCCTCAACAAGGTGTGTTCTACTTGCCATAGTAGTCATACAATGAATAATTCGAGGCATGTCACCCCCTCATCAAGGTAATCAAGGTGTAGTATAACTAGATGGATCCACTAGAAAGCTATATGAAAAGTGGCTTGGAGTCTTTTTCATGGGACCACTTATGGCTCTAAGATGACATATGGCCCGTAGGTTCGGTTCTTAAACCTAGAACTTTAGGGAGAAAAGTTTTCAAGTATGGGGTAACCCATGGACTAAATGATGGCCCATAAAATACTTTATGACCTGTAAATGGTTCCATGAATATGATACCTGACATGAAGGAAATTTGGAGTTTTTAAGAAGGCAGTATATAAGTTATCAGATGGTTCATGGAACGGGTTACTACCCATATAGACCTTTCGTAGGTAGGTCCAAGGAAGTAAGGAAAAATGATTAAGTGTGGAAGGACTCTACTGTAATGACCTAGCCCAACACTGTGATGTATTGTCCGCTCTTGGGCCTAGCCCATCACGAATTTGTCCCTTTGGGCTCACCCCAAAAGGCGCCTCACAGTATATAGACCAGTCCTTTACTTAAATAGCCTAGGACTCTCCCTCTTTTTTCCGATGTGGGATTTGCCTAAGTGAGCCAGACGTTACATATCTCTGTCCCTATAAGTCGACTCTCGACTAGTACGATGGTAAGGCAAACCTCAGCGAGGATGCTGACTCCTTACGGGTGGTGAGTACAGGGACGGCGATACGTAATGCCAGGCTTACTTAGGTAAATCCCACATCAAAAAAGAGAGAGAGTCCTGGGCTATTTAAGTAAAGGACTGGTCTATATACTATGAGGCACCTTTTAGGGTGAGACCAAAGGGACAAATCCGTGATGGGCTAGGCCCAAGAGCATATAATACTTCACATTTTTGGGCGAGGTCGTTATATCTACATGTCTGTCCATGCCCATAAGAAGTTTCACGGCCCATACTATCATTCGTGGTTTTCTATTTAGCAAAGTTAGTTTTCAGGATTTTTAGATTTGTCATTAGTACAAGAGACTTATGGCCTGTAACTCCGCTTATTGCCCATACATAGGGTTCTGTAAGTCACTTCCAACATTTTTCAATAAGGGATAATTTGACTCATTTCCCGCAATTCTATTCCTATACTACATTATTTTGGGGACGGGAAAGGGGACCTATATTAGTCTTCAAGCCCTAAAAACACCTGTCATTCTCTCATTCCTTTAATTCCAAAATTCTAAGGTAGGAGCTCTCAAGAACAAGGTTGTGGTTTTTCAAGGTTCCTTCCCCAAAGGCTTTAATTCTATTTCTCTTTAGTTCATCAGGTATGTGAGTTGATTTATGGGTATCCTTTCATCCATAAAGTTCCCTATTACATATTTTTACCTTTTTTATGTTTCTCAATTTAAAAAGCGCATGCTTATGATGATTTCATGATCCTTATGTTATTATATGATACTTTTGAAGTTGAATGACTATTTTACTAAGTAAATATGTGCATATTGAAGATATAATGTTAATTTCATGGTAGTTTTGATATGATAAAAGTTGGGTGATTTCAATGTTCCTTTTTAAAGAAGTTCCCTAAGACTTATGTGATTTATGATTATTCCATTCAAAGACTAAGCCCACCTTGTTTCCAATGCAAGTTTTCAATGATTTGTAACTATGCTTAGGGCATTAATGATGAGCTTCAAAAGACAAGTTTACCAATGATATGAATATGATGCTAATTGCCCTAAAAGATATTTAATAAAGATTCTTAAGTAGTCTAGCCCAAGACATCAACATCCCTACTTAGAAGTGGGAAGAGGTCAACATAGATTTTGTAGTTTGTGTCACGACCCAAGCCTAGGGCTCGAGCTACCCCTATGATTACTACTTATTTTTCTAAGAGTGTATTTTAAAGATTCTGTGGGATGACTTAGCACCAAGAGAACTAGAGATTAGGACTTATTCTATTAGTTGAAGCATGATCTCTTGAAGCTAAATCTCAATGTACCTAACTATATGCCACCATAGGAGCCTTATGGGCTAGGATAGTGGATCTATGTAGGCCCAAAAGTTATGAATGATGCAATTGCAAAGTTATTATGTTTTGGATATCTACCTTGGCAAGTAGATTCTTCTTGTCCCAATAGAAGGAGAGCATTGGTCTTTTCCCAATGGAAGGAGTTCATTGGACTCTATGTAGTAGCTCACATGGTTTTACTGTCAGTTATAGTTCATTCCCACAATGTTTATGATCTTATGATATGTCTTCACTTTATTATTTTCTTATGCATTGTCTCATATTGATCTGAGTCATGTTCCTTGTGTATATTTAAGCTTATTTCATGACTCTTTTATCTTATATATATTCATATGTTATGTTTAATTATGATGACATGACAATTTCATCCGTGCATTGCATGTCACATACTTAGTACGTTCAAACATACTAACGCATATTTGCTTGCATGATTTAACCATGTAGGGACAGGTACTCCTCCACTGGTTCATGGCTACTAGTTGGCATTTGAGACTAGCTTGTTATTGTGGTGAGCCCTTTGTTCGGGACTCCACCCATTTTCCACTATGATCTGTAGTTTTATTTTAGACGATGTATTTATGGCCCTTCTGAGGCTTTTGTTTTCTATGTTGATTACTTATGGATTTTTTTATTTGATGGAAATCAACAGTACCGATTCTATCTATTATCTATTAGTGGTATTCCTATGGACAGTATGATGATATTTTATCTTCAATGCTTTTATTGTTACTTCATTGCATAAACTGGCCCACAGTCCCTTCTCCTCATGTTTTTCGCAAAAAGTTTCAATTTAATTCCTATAATGCTTAAGATGGGTAGATGGCTTGAGTGAGTTGCCTTAAGGTGTCTCATTCACGATTGTGATGACTAGGCCCCTAGGCCTGATCGTTACAGTACTATTTTTACTATTGTTATTTCAATATATTATGCATTAAGTATATGTGTGTATATATATGTATGTGTATATTTTTGTCCTTCTCTACACTCTTACTCAATATGTTTCATATTACTTGGCCATTCATGATATGACACCCCTTAATAAAATTAATTATATGTGTAACTTTAAATTTGACTATTACTATTTTATGCAATTATGTCATGACCCAAATCCTTAGGCCATGATAGCACATACTACAATCTACAAGTAGGTAAGCCTAACTCATAGAATGAAACCATAGGTAATAGACTAACTCATAGAATGAAACCATAGGTGGTAGATTATCTCACGGAAAACAACCATAAGAAGTAAAGATATTTCAAATAAGGAGAAGAAATAATATATACGAACTTATCCCAAGACCACACAGCAGTCATTAATCGAGCGTCTAATAAATAAAATAAGAGTACAAAGCTTGTACAAATAGAAGATCAGTACTAGCTATCTCTAAATAAAAAATAAAGACTAGCCTTAACCAAAACATATGAAATCGATAACTATTAACACCAAGAGCTCACCCAATCTTCGAAATCCATAGCAACTCATTATACAAGACACTCAATCATGAGGATTGGCACTACTATCTATAATGGGTAAAAGTGTAGTATGAGTACCAAACAAATGGCATAGGTCAACTGAGCTCAAAAGATAAATCAAGTATATATAATCTATAAACAAGCAAGTACAACACAAGTAGCTAAATAATAGATAGAATCATGATAGAATAGATAATCAAAAAGAAAGATCAACAAGATACACAAAGTAGAGAAAAAGAAACAATAAGCGTACCCAAAAAAAAGAAAGTCTACCACTTGCTAGCAAGAAAGATAGGCTATAGAGGCTACTCAGCAAGTTACAAGAAACAGTAGTCATCAAAAACATACAAACAACCAATAAACTAACGACTAATCAAACTTAAGCTAGTAGGGAGTATCACATCCGACAAAAGAAGGAACAAGACTCACATGCCACTAGCTAATAGTACAACACAAATAAGTATAGATATAATCAAATAATAACCAATAAGCATCCTAAACTACTAGAGTTACAATTAACAAACATAACCCAATCGATATCCTAAACTATCGGAGGGC
>DF358805.1:52028-62966 GCA_000787875.1 Solanum virginianum | reverse complement strand
TGAATAGATTCTGATAGCACCAAACAATAGCCAATATATAGATGAAAAGTGATGCATGTGAATGCCAAAATATTACATGACAGCCTATCGATAATGCATATCAACAAGTGTATTGTCTACTCCAGTTCACCTAGCATGGTAGAACTTGCGTGATACCCCCATTTGATATAATGGTCCTCATGGTAAGGGGTTCCACGGGGATGTGAATATTCTGTATACACTACCTGAGACTAGATCAAGTCATATATTCATCTCCATTGGTGTACTAGATGAATAAGTTATCACAATAATGCAAAAAGTGCATCAGAGTATTGGCTAGTCAAGTCAGTAATTGACGTTATCTCAGATGCTTTTGTAGTCACAAGTAAACTAGAGCACATCTTTGATGCCTAAAATGTAGTAACTAGGTGATTCAGATGGTAACAGTCTCATTAAAATAGTCTTAAATTAATTTATATCAATAATACATAAATATAATACAACACCAGATTGAAGTGTGAAACAAGCTAGAAAAAGTCAAAACTTTAGGAAAATGATCTAGATGAAATTTTGGTCAAGGATTTTGAAATAATTTCTTAACTAGAACAGTGCATGACTAGTCCACATCACAGAAATTGTCCAAGATGGTTCAAAAATTTCCTTGAGAAGTTTTGGATAAAAATGAATAGGCATGAACCCCATCCATGTTGTGGAACTAAAAAATATTTCCCATTCGATTTTAGTTTTTAGTTAAGGGTATTGTGTACTTTTTCCTACATAGCCTACCTAATACTAGGTTATTTTGAGATTTTTTTCCTAAGCTTATAACTACTAAAACCCTCTAAATTTTCTCTATTCTCCCACAATTCATATATTACAAAAATTCTCTCTCTAGAAAGTGACATTCTCCATTGAAGACAACAAGACATTCTTCCAAGCTCTTAATCAAATTCCAAACTTCTTTAATTTTCTTTGAGATTCTACTCTAAGGTGTGTGGGTATTTATCCAAGGGTACCTTTCACTCATGGAGACCAAATAATTTTTTACTCTTTCAATGAATTTCATGTCTGTGTTTTTATGAATTTTTATGATTCTACTCAATTTCATAGATTATGATTTATTTTTTTATTATTGACCTATTTCAAATGAATTGATGTTAATTGCATGAGATTGATGATTTTTCATATGAATTTCTATAATCATATCTAGGATTCATGATTCTCATCATGGGTCTTATTCAATTCTCCTCCAATCACATAAATTAATATTTATTGACTCAATTAAGAGTGAATTACTCTTTATTTCATGGTTTTTGATGATATATAAGAAGTTTTTCTGCAAAGCTACCTAAGTTTCATGAATTTTATGATGGGTTCTTTCAACTATGATTTCAATTGATAATATTCATTATAATTACATATGATTTTATCTAATTAAATATTTTAAAGTTGATTTCAAATTGAACCCACATAATTACCCTAATAAAGGATGAACTATGATCATGAATTATAAAAAAGTTCATCCAAGTTTCATGAAATGCTTAACAATGATTTATAGAAGTACTCAAAAAATGAATGAGTGTTGATGAAAGAATTTTATCACCTAATCATGGAATCTAGATAAGATAAGAATAATTCTAACATTTATGAATCACCAAGATTTTAATGAGCTATTCTAGTTACGACGATATTAATGACCCTAATTATGTTATGTATTATTGATTTATAATTTAACTATTCTGTTGGAATTTGACTTAGCACTAAAAAGGCTTAAGCAGGGGTTCGATCCAAAAGATGTTAAGGTTATCTTTATAAGGGAATACTAGTAGCAACATCTTGTCTAAAACTATATGTCACCATAAGTTGCCTTATAGTCCTAGCTAGTTAATCCTCCCATAGCATATGATGATGTTAAAGTTTCTCATAGAGTATACATTGTCAAAATAGCCTCTCTCTTCTCGATGTGAGAGTTACATCATATTCCATGTTATAGCTCACACAGTTTTATTATTGATGAAGGTTGATGTCCCACAAAATGACTAAGTTTACTTTAAGTTTTACTTTGATGCTTGACCATATGATTTTAAATTGTGCCTTATCTCATGCTTATTTCATGTCTATACTATTATGGTCTTGAATTTTATAACGAATACACTATTTACATTATGTTTTACAGGTATATCTATATTTATAAAGACTCTCCAATTTATTTCTACTTTTCTATGTATTTTTTATCGATTAGAATCTACCTATAATGACCCCAAGTCATTTGTGACTTTCATGCACTAATGGTTCGGTTGCCTGGTCGCTCATTTGAAAGATGTATAGTTTGTTGTATTACAAAATTCTTGACTACTGATTCATAGGTTAAAATTACCTAAACAGGATTGCATACCTCTATAGGGCTACCATTATTGATTGTTTAACTACATCGTTGAGCGGGAATAGACACATTAATAAAAGTGCTTTAACATTATTTTCCTGTATTATGAACTAAGAAGGTGTAAGGGTAGTTGTTATGGGTCTTTCTTACACGAATCAATCTAGTTTCCTAGTCGAACAAGCTCTCTATACTACTGTGTTCTATTCATTCCAACATTTCCCGAATTCAAAATGAATAACTAATCTACTCCCTAGTTAGCTAGACTATGAAGTATGGATAGAAGTAGTATAAGAGTAATCTATAGAAACCCATTCATATATTGCAAGAATCAAGAACTAAAACATTGTCTATAGCAACAATCCCAGAATATCGGAAGATTAGCCATGCATCATAAGTTCGTACATCAAGAATAGGCTAATAAAAATTAACAACAAAGAATCAAAGGTAAAAATCAACCAAAGAGAACCCTAGAAAGGGGTTTTCTGTCATCTATACTTTGTTCCATCAAAAATCAATTATAAAACCTAAAGTTAAAAACAAAATATAACTTAAAATTGTCGTAATTCAATTTTGCACTCACATCTTCAAAGTTCGTGACGCGGACCCCTTAGTTTTGAGATAATTTTTGCTTTAAATGCTTACTGGGTCAATTTCCCTGTTTTCCATGCAAGTTCGTGATGTGGACTATGTCCTTTTTTCCTACTTTGCACCTTTTTCTCCAAATTTTCAGCTAGCACAGCTTTCTCCAAGTCCGCAATGCTCATATGAGCACTTTTGCTGAGTTAACTGATTTTTCACTTTAATTTTGCAAGTGTGTTCTTCCTCATGATCTGAGTATGAGTCCAGACTAGCTAATCTGATTAAAAATCTGCAAAAATACAATCAATAGGCGCACTTGACCCTGAATTAGCAAAATAAGTGAAATCACACTAAAAACACTTAGACTCTATGGATGTGCCCTCCAACTGGACTCTATTTATGGGTATATTTGACTAGTTTTGCATATAAATATGCCTAAGATCAGGTATTATGACAGAAAAATTTCAAGTATTAACACTTGTGTATTTTTGTAGGATATGGCATCAACACAGTGAGATAGGTATCAAAAATAGTCAAACAACTGACCTCATCATTCCAACAGTTTTTCTAGTGACATCTTGTAGAACCAGTTCTGTCTTTAGGGCACACAATCACAAAATCAATCTTTAGAAGTCCAATCAATAAAGATCGATATTTGTAATGATCGTCATTCGATTTCTTGAGACAATATGGAAAACATAATTTAAAAACAAGTTTAAACATGGCATGATTTTCTATTATGGAGTTTAAAGGGACTTACCTCTTAGCGTGTACTTTCAATAGTCCTTTTTCAAGTCATATGTCAAAATCTGACATTTGGTCCAATGGAGGATCGTAGCAAATGCCATAACCATCGAATGGGAACTTCTGATGATACTTGTAGGCAATTTTCTCCTTCCCCTTATTGTTTAAACTAAAATATAGCAAGAGTGACAACTGGCAAAATTATGACGGCATCCTGTTGCATTGTGCTGAGGTCTTTGATGAATCATGCAAAATAATTTCCTTGCATGGGAGGGTGGTAAGTAGCTAACTATCTCAAAGGAGAAACTGATTGCTAAGAAGTTGTTCCTGTGTGGAAGTTTGCAATGGTGCTACTGCTATAGGTTCACGTAGTTTGTTCAATATTGCCTCTATCTCTTCGTTTGTTCCTTCTAATATTGATGTGCTACCCGATAAGGCCTGTGCAGTATGACAAATAAATATTATTTCCTGGTACGTATAATCTAATATTATCACGACCCAAGCCTAAGGCCTAGATGTGACACAGCACATGGGGAACCTGAAGGGACCCCAAAAAGCCTCTTAACATATCATTACACATCCTTGGTCACGAAAGCAATAAAATATCAATAAAATATTAGAAGCAATAGTGAAGGGACTAAGGGAAAACTTTCATATTATAAACAACAAAAGTCAATAGAGTCAAGGCTCATAGCATAGATACATAACATGTCCAACAATACATCTGCTACATAGATAGGAGCGGGGGCCGAGATAAGCAACCGGGCTCACCCTTATAATCAATACATAATCAAAAGAAAGATAGTCTTAATACATAGCAAGAGATCATAAGCAACGTCCTCGAAATGGAGGACTCACCAACAAGCTTATAAGACAATCATACTAGCCACGTGGAGAAGGAGGAGGATCAAGTGGTGCTCCGGTTCATACATGGTGATATCATGTAGGCATGTAGTATGCGTTAGTATATTTGAATATACTAAGTATGTAGGATGCAATGCAACAATAGATAGGCATAAGAATCAAAATGCATAATTAGGCAATAGATGAGCATATAACAATATGACATAAATGGAAAATGCTTGAAGCAAATCATACTTCCATAGAACATAACATATGTGTAGGGAGTGACCATTCTTAGTGCAATCCAAGGCCTACCACCTCCTTGGAGAGGCGCATGAGGTTCAAACCCCTTCATGAGATTGATGGAATACAAACCCCCCAATGGGCTGATGGGTACAAACCCCCAACATGGTTGATGGAGTATAAACCCCCCAATAAGGTTGATGGAGTACAAACCCCCCAACATGGTTGATAGATACCCACCCCCAACAAAGTTACCCGGGCTTACCACCCCCCAACTAGGTGATCGAGGTACAAACCCCTCAATAAGGTTATCCGAGCCTACACCCCTCTAAGCTAGGCTTGGTCATCCCTAAAACTATATAAATAATATCATATACATATATACATTCCTCCCATCATCTTAGCTATACATTCTCTTCATCATCATATACACACATTCCTTTCATCATCATATAGTCATTCAATTCATAAGACATATATTGGACCTTCAATTCCTCAAAAAACCCTAGCCGGACATTTTATCAAACACTTAGAGGGTGTGTAGTACTAGTGTAAATCCATGCAATTCAAGAGTGAAATCATGCTAGAAAATTTAATGTAAAACCTTCAATAGATACTTGGTAATATCCTCAAGCAATATACATCAAAACCCTTCATCAATTCTTTCAATGGTTCTTATATTTATAGCTCAAAACATGGTAAAATAGTCATAATTTTATAAATCCCAACATAGTGTGCAGTAATTTTCATAATAAATAAGACCCATGAGTAAATCAACTTTAGATCATACAATTTTGAGGTAAAGGACACTTGGGTATCATGGGTGAAAGGAACCCATGAAAGAAACTTATATACTTTAGCTTTGAAGATGAACTTGATGAAGATTGGAGATGGAGAAGCTTGAGTGAAATCCTTAAGATCTGGAAAGGGTTTTAAGGCTTGAGTTTAGAGTAAAATATTTGGCTAAATGTTTGAATGAGTATTGGGGAATGTTTAGAATGATATGGGAGTGAAAAATGGCTAAGTATAGATATTTTCATGTTTGGGAACACTTAGGCCCAAGATTTAAAAGTCTTGGATCGAAGTCAAAACTGGACCAAAAATAACACTAGTGCGTGCCCTTGGCGCATCACGCCGGAGGCGCGAAAAGCTCACTGGAAACTGCATTTTTGGAAAAATGAAATTGTTAATCGTTTGCTCTTAAATTGGGGTTAGGCCCATCTTCTACTCAAAATGACCCCCTGAACAAGAATATGAAGTTGAATTTTTGATATTGCGCACGGATTTTAAGATATATGAAAATTATGATTTTGGATACTTCCAAGGTGCATTTTCGAGCACTTTTTAGGATCGTTTCAAATGTTATTGAAGTATATAGTAGGTTGGCTTACCGATGAGATATTCTTTAATGTGGGATTATCCTTCCGTACATTTTCTGAATGCTTTAATCTAGTAACGTCTAGATTGTCCGGCTGATTTTCGGGTCTTTACTTGATACATCAGATATGCCAGCCTTTGGAAACCAAAAATACAGCTAGTTAGATAGATTTATGTTTGTGTACTACATATTGGAGAGTTTGTTAATTCACAACCTTATCTATCATATGAATGTCACCTGGGAGAGAAATATTTTCATCCACTGGAGCTTTTGTGATAGTCTCAGATTCAAAAGCATTCAATTTTGATCCAGATGCCCGAAAGTGAAATGGGTGCATGATATTTTTTTAAGACAATTTTTGGATTTAGATATTGAATTGTTGATTAAACAGACCTCTAAAAGTGGACAAGGGATATTTTTTCTTCCCTAAGTTCGGCAACAACTATAACATAAATGTCAATTGTAATAAGGTCCTTCCTATAGAGTCGGTTTTGATTGTAAATGAATTCCTTGAAGTCTTTCCAAATGACCTTCCTGGTGTTCCTCTCGAAAGGGAAATAGATTTTGGTATAGACCTCCTTTTCGATACTTAACCCATTTCTATTCCCCTTTACCGTATGGCCCCAGCGGAATTAAAGGAGTTGAAGGAGCAATTGAGGGATTTGTTGGAGAAGGGTTTTATTAGGCCTAGCCAATCATCTTGGGGTGCTCCGGTGTTGTTTGTGAAGAAGAAGGATGGGTCCCTTAGAATGTGTATTGACTATCGGTAACTTAATAGGGTCACCATAAAGAATAAGTATCCTCTTCCAAGAATTGATGATTTATTTGACCAATTGCAAGGGGCTAGTCACTTCTTTAAGATTGATCTCCAGTCCGAGTATCATCAAGTGAAGGTGAGAGTGTGTGATATTCCCAAGACGGCCTTTCGGACTAGGTATAGGCATTATGAGTTTGTTGTGATGTCTTTTGGGTTGACCAATGCACTGACCATCTTCATGGATCTTATAAATAAGGTCTTTAAACCCTACCTTGATTTATTTGTTGTTGTCTTCATTAATGATATTTTGATCTATTTCTCATAGTGAGGAGGAGCATAAGAGTCATTTGAGGGAAGTGCTACAGAGATTGAGGGAAGAGAAGTTGTATGCTAAGTATGAGAAGTGTGAATTTTGGTGGACTCAAAAGAAAGCCAAATTTGTGTGGTCCAATAAGTGTGAAAAGAGTTTCCAAACATTGAAGGATAAGCATGTGTCCGCTCCTATTTCGTCACTACTGGAAGGGCTAGAGGGGTTTGTTGTGTATTATGATGCTTCTAGAGTTGGTTTAGGTTGTGTTCTAATACAAAATGGTAAGGTGATAGTCAATGCTTCTAGATAACTCAAAGTGGATGAAAAGAATTATCCTACTCGTGATATTGAACTAGCCATCGTGGTATTTGCATTAAAGATTTGTCGTCATTATTTGTATGGGGTGCATATTGATGTGTTCATCGATCATAAAAGTCTCCAATTTGTCTTCACACAAAAATATCTTAATTTGAGGCAAAGAAGGTAGTTAAAACTTCTTAAGGACTATGATATGAGTGTGCATTATTATCCTGGTAAGGCTAATGTGGTGGTTGATGCTTTGAGTAGGGTATTTATGGGTAGTCTAGCTCATGTTAATGGTGGTGGTAAAGAGGTGGCTAGGGAGGTCCATCGGCTAGCTAGATTGGGGGTTAGGTTGGAAGAGGTTGATAATGGTGGTATTGTGGTTGTTGATGGTTCAAAATCTTCCTTGGTTGATGAGGTAAAAGCAAAGCAAGATCTTGACCCCGCTTTGTTAGAATTGAAGGCATTGGTAAAAGATGGCAAGATAAAGGTTTTCTTCCAAGGGAGAGATGGTGCCCTTAGGTACCATGGTAGGTTGTGTATACCATAAGTTGATGGCTTGAGGGAGAAAATCCTTGATGAGGCCCATAATTCTAATTATTCTATTCACCCCGGTTCTACAAAAATGTATAGAGATTTGAGGGATGTGTATTGCTGGGGAGGCATGAAGAGGGACATTGCCAAATTTGTATCCGGTTATCATAGTTGCTAATAAGTCAAAGTCGAGCACCAAAGACCGAGTAGTCTAGAACAAGACATAGAGATTCCTACTTGGAAGTGGAAGGAGATTAATAAGGATTTTGTGGTTGGTTTGCCCAATACTAGAAAGGGTTTTGATTCCATTTGGGTTGTGGTTGATAGGATGACGCAATTGACTCAATTTCTACCGGTTAAGACAATAGATAGGGCTGGAGATTATGCTAGGTTGTACATTTATGACTTGGTGAGGTTGCATGGGGTTCCTTTGTCCATTATATCTGCAAGTTGAGTCCAAGATATGTGGGTCTTTATAGGGTAATAAGGAGGATTGGCAAGGTAGCCTGTGAGTTGGATTTGCCTAGTGAGATGGATTTGGTTCATCTAGTCTTTCATGTATTCATGTTGAGGAAATGTGTGGGAGACCCTAATGCTATTGTGCCTCTTGATGTTGTGGGTGTTTTTGAAGACAACTTGACTTACGAAGAGGTTCCAATTCAGATTTTAGATAGACAAGTGAAAAGGTTGAGGAACAAGGATATGGCTTCCATTAAGGTCCTTTGGAGGAATCAACAAGTTGAAAGTGCTACTTGGGAGGCCAAAGCGGAGATGCAAAAGAGATATCCTTACCTTTTCCACGACACTCAAGCCTAAGGTATTAATCTAAGTCCCCTATGTGATTCCAATATTATGTTTCAGCACTATGTCATTTGCATACATTCATATTTAAATTGACAAGTTCATGATGATTTTACACTTATGTTGAGATTTTTAAAATGATGTTTAAGTACATTGTTGCATCCTTATGTGGGGTGAAATTGTCATGTCTTCGTCTCTCATATACTCTTCTTTGACATTTGGGGATGAATATACCCAAGGGGGATATTGAAACGACCCCAAAAAAAGTGCTCGAAAATGTGCCTCGGAAGTGTCCAGAATTGTAATTTCCATTATCTTAAAATTCGTGTGTGATATCAAAACTCTGACTTGATATTCTTGATTAGGGGTCAAATTTTGTGAAAAATGGTTCTAACTCCAATTTTAGAGCAAACGAATCACAATTTTATTTTCTCAAAATTTTGATTTTGAAAATCGATCCGTGATGGTGCCGTGATATGCAACCGTCACGAACCTGCATAAATTTTGCCTCCGCGATAGTTCCGTGATGCGGACCTGTGTATTTTATTTTTAGTGATTTTTATCTCAGTCCAAGGCTTTTGGGTCTTGGGCCTAAGTCTTCCCATGCATAAAAATACCTATACTTAGTCATATTTCACCTTCACATAATACAAGACATTCCCTAATACTCTCTCAAACACTTGGACAAATATTTCACCCTAAATTCAAGTCCCAAAACTCAATCCGGATCTTAAGGTTTTCATTCAAGCTTCAAATCTCCATTTCAAATCTTCTTCAAGAAATTATCCAAAGCTAAGGTATGTGGGTTTCAACCATTGGATCCACTCACCTATGGTGCACAAGCTTCCTTTTTACCTAAATTTCATAATTTAAAGTTGATTTACTTGTGGATCTTACTTATTATGAATTTCACTGCACACTATGTTGGGGTTTCATGAAATTGTGATTGTTTAATGTTTTGAGCTATGAATCTAAGATCTATTGTGAGATTTGATAAAAGGTTTTGATGTATGTTGTTTGAGGGTGTTACCAAGTATCTATTTGAAGGTTTTACATTGAATTTTGTAGCATGATTCTGCTCTGAAATTGCATAGTTTTCCACTAGCACTACATACCCGTCAAGTGTTTGATAAAATGTTCAGTTATAATTTCTTGAATGTATCAATGCATGTCTTATGAGTTGAATGACATGTGATAATTAAACAAATATATGTATACAATATTATATCTATAGTGTCGGGAATTGACTAAGCCTCACTCAGGAGGTTGTAGGCCTGGATAACTATATTGAGGGGTTTGTACCTCGATTGCCTCGTTCGGGAGATGGTAGGCCCATGCAACCATGTCGAGGGGTTGGTACCTTGATAACCATGTTAAGGGGTTTGTACCTCATCAACCATGTTGAGGGGTTTGCACCTCATCAACCATGTTGGGGCGTTTGTACCTCATCAACCATATTAAGGGGTTTGTACCTCATCAACCATGTTGAGGGGTTTGCACCTCATCAACCATGTTGGGGCGTTTGTACCTCATCAACCATATTAAGGGGTTTGTACCTCATCAACCATGTTGAGGGGTTTGCACCTCATCAACATGTAAGTATGATTTACTTCAAGCATCTTCCATGCATGTCATATTGTTATATGCTACTCATTGCTTATGCCTATGCATTTTGATTAGGTTGCTTATCTTTTGTTGCATTGCTTCCTACATTCTTAGTATATTCAAATGTATTAACACATACTCTATGCCTACATGATGTGACCATAGAGGAACCGGAGCCCCGTTTAAGCATCTTCCTCTACATGCCCCCCTTGAGTATCTTCCTCCACGTGGCTAGTACGATTTCTCTCGAGCTAGTTGGCGAGTCTTCCATTTCGAGGAAAATGCCTATAATCTCATGCTATGTACTAAGACTATCCTTCTTTTATGTATATATTGACTATGAGGGTGAGTACGGTTGTTTGTCTTGGCCCCATTCTTATCTATGTAGTAGAGGTGTTGTTGGACATGTTATGTATTGAGCCTTTATCGATCTTGATTCGCGTATAAATTCCGGAACTATGGACCTAGCTGAACCGGAG
>DF358805.1:36431-52007 GCA_000787875.1 Solanum virginianum | reverse complement strand
GATGTTGGACATGTTATGTATTGAGCCTTGACTCTCTTGTTTTGGTGTTTATGTTATGAAAGTATCCCTTTAGCTTTTTCCCTTATTTCTACTCTTATTATGTTTTTTAATTGCCTCCACGACAATGATGTGTAATGATATGTCAAGAGACTTGTTTGGGGTCCCTTTGGTTCCCCATTCGCCGTATCACGTCTAGGCCCTAGGCTTGGATCGTAACACTAGTCATGCTCAAAAAAAGTGGACATTCCCAACAAAGAAAAATAAATATTTCATATGCAAAAGGAGCGGACATTAAAAAAAATAGCATACTTGGAACGAAATGATTTGATATCTTGATTACTATTTGTTGTTTGTAAACATTTCTTAATTTTTTTAATATTAATGTTGAATAAATATTATTATTGAATGCTTCAATTCTCATGAAATTGGTAGTAGTAATGTTGAAAGATATTTTTTTCAGCAATTGTTTCACTTGCTGAAAAGTCAAGCGTAATTACCATAATATTTTAAAATTACTGTATTTATCATTAAATATGGTTTAGATAATAATTAAAAATTAAATTACTCAATTAATACTGATTACGCGGTTAGTTGATTGACTTATTATCTGTTATAAATAAATTACTATATAACTGTACAAATCGTCACCAAAACAAATTTTAAGTACCATAATATTTCAAAATTATTGTATTTATCATTTAATATGGTTTAGATAATAATTAAAAATTAAATTACTCAATTAATGTTGATTATGCAGTTAATTAATCGATTTATCATTTATTGCAAATAAATTATTGCGTAACTGTACAAAATCGCCAGCAAAATCAATTAGGTGGTTAGTTGATCGATTTATTGTCTGTTATGAATAAATTACTACGTAAATGTACAAAATCACAATCAAAATCAACTCTAACTATCATAATACATTAAAATTACTTTATTTATTATTTAATATGGTTTAAATAATAATTAACATTCAAATTACTCAATTAATATTGATTACACAGTTAATTGATCATTTTGTTGTCTGTTACGAATAAATTACTACGTAATTGTATAAAATCGCAACCAAAATCAACTCTAAGTACTATAATACATCCAAATTACTTTATTTATCATTTAATATGGTTTAAATTATAATTAAAATTCAAATTACTCAATTAAGGTTGATTATATGGTTAATTGATCAATTTATTGTTTGTTACGAATAAATTACTACGTAAATGTACAAAATTGCAACCACAATCAACTTTAAGTACCATAATACATTAAGGTTACTTTAATTATCATTTAATATGATTTAGATAATAAATAACATTTAAATTAATCAATTAATATTGATTACACATTTACTTAATTGATTTATTGTCTGTTGTGAACAAATTATTACGTAACTGTACAAAATTGCCACCAAAATAACTTTTAAGTACCATAATAGTTCAAAATTACTTTATTTATCATTTAATATGATTTAGATAATAATTAAATAATAAATTACTCAATTAATATTGATCACGCAGTTAGTTGATCGATTTATTGTTTGTTACGAACAAATTACTATGTAACTGTAAACAATCGCCACCAAAATAAATTTTAAGTACCATAATATTTCAAAATTACCATATTTATTATTTAATATGGTTTATATAAGAATGAAAAATTAACTCAATTAATATTAATTATGCAGTTAATTGATTGATTTATTGTCTGTTATGAATAAATTACTACATAATTGTACAAAATCGCAACCAAAATTAACTCGAAGTACCATAATACATCAAAATTACTTTATTTATCATTTAATATGGTTTAGATAATAATTAACATTCAAATTACTTAATTAATGTTGATTACGTGGTTAATTGATCAATTTATTGTCTGTTACGAACAAATTACTACATACTGTATAAAATCACAACCAAAACCAACTCTAAGTACCACAATACATCAAAATTACTTTATTTATCATTTAATATGGTTTAGATAATAATTAACATTCAAATTATTCAATTTATATTGATTATACATTTAGTTGATCGATTTATTGTCTGTTGTAAACAAATTACTGTGTAAATATACAAAATCGCAACCAAAATCAACTCTAAATACCACAATACAACAAAATTATTTTATGTATCATTTAAGATGGTTTAGAAAATAATTAGCATTCAAATTACTCAATTAATGTTGACCACAAGGTTAATTGATCAATTTTTTATCTGTTACGAATAAATTATTATGTAATTGTATGTCACGCCCTAGGAAGGTACCCAAGACGTGGCCGGTACCCAGAGACTATTGCTAGTTCCCAAGCAAACCACTTGGCCTCATCACAATCATTCAATCAATAAACTCTACTAATCAGCGAGATAGACTCATGGCTACCTTAAATCAAAAATAAGCTATCAAGTCTAACTCTATAAGCAAGATGAAATAATCATATTGAATCCTCCGAAGTAGGGGAGGCTCACCAATTAGATGAACGTCCTAGATCCTAAATGATGCGCCTGTTTATGATCTCTAATCCCTGTATCTGCATTATAAAATGATGCAGCACCAAGTGGCATCAGTACATGGAATGTATGGTATGTAAAATAGTTGAATGAAATCGAAACAAGTAGAATAATAAGAAACAACATCCAATTCAGAAAAATTAGCTATCAACATGTCAAATGACAAGTGACCATCAACCCATCAAACCTCATCAATCAAATCAGATTCAACTCAACAGAACTCAATTCAACTCATCTCATCTCGACTCAGAGTACTCAAGGTGAGAACTTTCTAGGAGTTTCTCTTATCCGACAATAATCACTTATGAGCTAGTGATTGTACAACAATTATGCTAATGTTGCCACTACCATTTCATACTTGCCAGGTAGAGAATGAATCGAAACCATAATGGACAAGTCCAAAATGGAGACAATAATCCACAAGTCCTCTATTGTTTTAGGGACTTCTAACCAGAGGGGACCTTAACATAATGTGACATGATGGTCCTGATCCTCACTTACTCTTGGCTATGTAGTTTGACGAGTGCGAGTTGGATTAACTTTTACGCTTTTAGTGCTCGATACTCCTCTCAAGACTCAATGCTCATAAGATAATCCATCCAATCAAATCATCTCAATCTACTCATCTCATATCGGCCTCATGGAGGCACTCATCATTCAATCAGTCTCATAGAGACTCTCATCATCTCATCAATCAACATCTCAATCAATAGCTCAAAACTTAGAACAATCATTAGGAAATAATTGAATGGACAAATCATTAAAGTTCATTTGTAGAGACTCATGGGACCATCAAGTTCTATCAATTCGTCATCATCCTCACCTCACAATCACAATTACAATCGACATTCTCAATCAAGGTTTTAGACTCAATCTCTATCTTCTTTCATGTATATTTTCAAAAGTTAACACGTAGGGTTTATGCAATATCTTATTAAAAATTATTTAGTTCAAGAAAATAAGTTTATGATTATCATCAACATATGAAAATACAAGTAATAAATATAATATTTTAAAAAATAATCAAGAATCATGTATGTACACTCATGAACTTTCAACTATCTTCTAAGACCATCTACGGGGCACATGAAAGAACAATTTCATGCTTTTAGTTTAGCCTTACAAAACTAGGATGAAGCTTTCAACAATTGACCTCAAGAATTTGCCTTAGAATTCTCCAATCTACGCTTCTCTCTTCTCTTCTCTCAAGCCCTAACTTGTCAATGACTTAGAAAAGAATTAGAATGGGTTTTTGACACTTTTTACGCTCAAAATGACCTATTTTGATCGTGTTATGAGTTAAAGAGGGGTTGACAATTGTCCAAAATTCCCCTCATGAAATAAAGAAAAAATTTCAACTCGGGAAAAGCAAGACAGTGCACACCTGTGTATTTTTTTTTTAAAAAATTCTCCGAATGAGTTTTTCTAATCCCGTTGAAAAAAATTTTAAAAAATAAGTCTGAGTCCGCTTCAGAGGCGCGGAGCGCCCCTGTCATGCACAGACACTACTTTTCATTTTCGGACTGAAAAATTATCTTTTGATCCGGTCGCTCTATAAATTGACCGAGACCATTCTCTCACTTAATATTTCATGTTGATCGTATATCTGAACTCAGATTTGCAAATGGAGCATGGGAAAACATGTTATGCTCACATATGTACTCTAAAGATATTTTGATAATTTCATCGGGTGTTACATCATCTCCCCCTTGAGATCATTCCTCCTCGAATGATGAGTAAAGGTGGTTATCAAGGCACAAATAGACTTAAAACTCATCTCAACATTCACATTTATCAATCAAACTCTCGACTCTTTCTCAATCATCAATCAACGATTCGAACTCAAGAATAGACAATCAACTCAAGAGAAGACAATGAATTTAGTTAAGGGTAAGAAAATTACCTTGAACATTCTCATCGTGACGAACGAATAGGATTGGATACTATACTTTCATCTCTTCCTCAGCTTCCCATGTGGATTCCCAAACGAATTGATTTCTCCATAGGACATTGGCTTAGGCTATCTCTTTGGTTCTCAACTTGTAAATCTGACGATCAAGGATTTTGACTGGAATCTCTTCATAGGACAAGCTATCTTTCTGTCTAATACTCTCAACAGGGATTACCAAGGCAGGATCTCCCTAGCTCTTTTTCAACATTGACACGTGGAACACTGGGTGGATATCGTCTAATTCTGAAGGCGGCTCTAGCTCATAAGCAACCTTTCCAATCCTCTTCACAATCTGATAAGGTCCAATATAGCAAGGACTCAATTTCCTGTTCTTCCCAAATCATGATACTCTTCATAGGTAACACTTTCAAATATACCCAATCATTCACCTCAAACTCTAAGTCTCTCCTCCTCACGTCAGTGTAGGATTTCTAGTGACTTTGTGTGGTCTTTAATCTCTCTTTAATGACCTTAACCTTGTCTATTGATTGGTGGACAAGATCAGGACCTATTAACTCCACTTCTCCAACCTCGAACCACCCAATTGGTGATCTACATCTCCTCCCATACAAAGCTTTCGTAGGGAGCCATTTGAATTCTTGTATGATAACTATTATTATATGTAAATTCAATTATTGGTAGGTGATCATCCCATTTCCTTTGAAATCAAGAACACAGGCTCTCAACATATCCTCTAACGTCTGAATGGTACGCTATGCTAGACCATCTGTCTGTAGTTGAAAGGTTGTACTCAAATTCACTTTCGTACCCAATCCTTTCTGAAAAGATCTCCAAAATTGGAAGGTGAATCTATGCTAGACCATCTGTCTGTAGTTGAAAGGTTGTACTCAAATTCACTTTCGTACCCAATCCTTTCTGAAAAGATCTCCAAAATTGGAAGGTGAATTGAGCCTCTCAGTCTGAGATGATAGACAAGGGAACCCCATGCAACCTCACAATCTCTTAGATGTACAACTCGGCATACTGTTCCATAGTGTTAGTTGTCATAATTGCTAAGAAGTGAGCCAATTTGGTCATCCTATCCACTATCACCACAATCGAATCATGTTACTTTTGAGACCTTTGTAGACCACTAATGAAGTCTGTGTTGATCATCTCCGACTTCCATTCAGGAATCTCAAAGTTCTAAGCCAATCCAAATGGTTTTTGATGCTCAACTTTAACTTGTTGGCAATTCGAGCACTTCGAAATGAACTCAACAATATCCCTCTTCATTCCACTCCACCAATAGACTTCTCTCAAGTCGTGGTACATCTTGGTAAAGCCAGGATGAATGGAATATCTAGAGTTATGGCCTTATGCCATAATCCTTTCTCAAATACCATCAACATCAAGAACGCACAATCTACTATGATATCTCAACACTCCATCTCCCCCTTTGGAGAAGACCATTATTTTTTGTTTTTGGACAACCTCCTTCAATTGGAGTATGATAGGATCTTGGTCTTACTTTTCTTTCACCTCTGCAATTAAGGATGAAGCAGACCCATTTTGAACATTGACTCCTCCCTCATCTTTCTCCTCATGTTGAACTCCCAATTGAGCCAATCGATGCACTTTTTTAGCTAATTCCTTCTTTCCTTCCTCAACATGGGTTGTGCTACCCATTGATAACCTGCCAATAGCATCAGCAATAATGTTAGCTTTACCTGGATGATAGAGAATACTTATGTCATAATCCTTAAGCAACTCCAACCATCTCCTCTATCGCAGGTTGAGCTCTTTCTAACTGAAGACATACTGCAAGCTCTTGTGGTCAGTGAATATGTCCACATGCACTCCATATAAGTAGTGGCACCAGATTTTAAGTGCAAACATCACCGCTGCTAACTCAAGATCATGGGTCAAATAGTTCCTCTCATGAACCTTAAGTTTTCTGGAAGCTTAGGCTATCACTTTCCCTCTCTACATCGGCACACATCCCAATACAACTCTCGAGGCATCACTATAGATTACAAAGTCTTTTGTCCCATCGTCCAAGGTTAAAATAGGTGCAGTAGTTAATCTAGTCTTCAACTCTTGGAAACATTTCTCATATTCATCGGACCACTGAAACTTGACCTTTTTCTGAGTTAGCTTAGTCAATGGTATGGATAGGGAAGAAAATCCCTCAACAAATTTGCGCTAATTGCCTGCCAACCCCAAAGAAACTTCTTATGTCAGTCGGAGAGGTCGGTCTATGCTAGTTCTTAACTATTTCAATTTTTTGATCATCCGCTCGAGTACCATCACCAGAGATAACATGTCCTAGGAAAGCCACTAACTTAAGCCAGAACTCACATTTGAGAACTTTGGATACAACTTATGGACCTTATGTGTTTGGAGGACAACTCTGAGATGATTAGCATGCTCCTCCTTAGATTTTTGAATACACCAGAATTCATCGATGAACACAATCACAAACATGTCAAGATGTTGTCTGAATACCCTAGTCATCAAATCCATGAAGGCTGCAGGTGCATTCATCAATCCAAAAGACATGACCAAGAACTCAAAATGGTCATATCTAGTCCTAAAGGCTATCTTTGGAATATCACATTCCCTCACTTTCAATTGATGGTAGCTAGCTCTGAGGTCTATCTTTGAGAAACAAGAGGACCTCTAATCAGAGAGGACCTCAACATAATATGATGTGATGGTCTTAATCCTTACTAACGCTTGGCTACGTAGTTTAACTAATGCGAGTTCAATTAACTCTTACTTTTTCGATGCTCGATACTCCTCCCAAGACTCAATGCTCATAAGACAATCCATCTAATCAAATCATCTCAATCTACTATCTTAAATTGGCCTCATAGAGGTACTCATCATTCAACTAGTCTTATTAATCAATATCTCAATCAATAGCTCAAGGCTTAGAATAATCATTAGGAAATAATAGAATAGATAAATCATTAGAGTTCATTTGTGGAGAGTCATGGGACCATCAAGTTCTATCAATTCGTCATCATTCTCACAATCACAATCACAATCGATATTCTCAATTAAGGCTCTAGACTCAATTCCTATCTTCTTTCATTCATACTTTTAAAAGTTAACACATAGAGTTTAGCAATATCATATGAAAAAGTATTCAATTTAGGAAAAGAAGTTTATGATGATCATCAACATATGAAAATACATGTAATAAATATAATATTTCAAAAAAATAATCAAGAATTATGTATGTACACTCATGAACTTTCAACTCTCTTCTGGAACATCTATGGGCACATGAGAGAATAATCCATTCATTTAGTTTGGCCCTACATACCTGGATGAAGCTATCAAAAATTGACTATAACGACCCCAAAAAATGCCCCAAAATGTGCCTCGAAATGCCCAGAATTTTAATTTCCTTATATCTCAAAATTCATTTGTTATTTCAAAAATCTGACTTCGAATTCTTGTTCAAGGGGTCCAAATTAGGGGAAAAGGGTCAAACCCCCATTTAAGAGCAAAGATTTAGCAATTACGAAATTTCAAAAATCAAATTCCAGAGGGGTTTTCGCGTCTCCCTCGCGACTCACCCATATGTATTTTTGAACTCTGTTTTTCAGCTTCGATCCAAGACTTTAAGTCTTGGGCCTAAAAGCTCCCATATGTGTTTTTACCCATACTTAGTCCTCTTTCACCCTTATATCATCCTAAATATTTTCCAATACTAACTCAAACACTTAGTCATATTTGTACTCCCCAAACTCAAGTACCAAACCCTTATCACAAGCTAAGGTTCTCCTTCAAGGTTCTTCTTCAAGTTTCAAGTCTCCATTTTCAATCTTCACCAAATTCATCCTAAGCTAAGGTATGTGGTGTTGAACCATGGGGTAATTCCATTCATGGTGCCTAAACCCTCTTTTAACTAATATTGCATGATTTAAAATTTATTTTACATGTGGGTCTTGTATATTGAGAAACATACTGCACAGTGATTTTAGTTCATGAAAGTATGATTATTTTAGCATGTTTTGAGCTCTACATCTTGGATCTAATGTTGGAATTGATGAGGGGTTTTGATGTGAATGTCTTGGGATGTTGCAAGGTGTTGATCGATGATTTTACTACATATTTGTTTGCATGATTTCATCTCTAAATTTCATGGTGTTTTACCCCCACTACACACCCTCAAGGTGTTTGATAAAATCTCTAGTTATGGTTTCTTGAGGAAATGAAGGTCCAAAGCATGAGATATGATATGAATGATGTTATGATGATGAAATGAGCTTATTCATATCATTATTCCTATATTAAGTGTTATACTAGAGCATATGATGAATCCTATATAAGGTGTAGAATCAACCATGCCTAATCGGGGGGGTTTGAGCACCCGAATAACCTATTTAAGGGTTTATACTTCTCCACCTGGTGATGGGGCGGCATCATCACTAACCTAGATGGGGGTTTGTACTCATCAACCTAGAGATAGGTTTGTGCTTCTCCACCATGGTGATGGGGTGGTATTATCACCAACCTAGATGAGAGTTAGTACTCATCCACCTAAGTGATGGGGTGGCAACATCACTAACCTACCAAGGGATTTGTACATTGGAAATTTAGCTTGGTTTGGAAACATTTCTCATATTCATCGGACCACTGAAACTTGACCTTTTTCTGAGTTAGCTTAGTCAATGGTATGGATAGGGAAGAAAATCCCTCAACAAATTTGATTTGTACATTGGAAATTTAGCTTGGTCTCTTCTACATATATGATATCCTATATGAGCATGGGTTACTTAAGTATGTTTTTTACTTATGCATTAGTCATACATATCATGTTGCTATATTATGTCTATTGTCTATTGTTATGTATTTTGTTTATGAAACTTATCTCTTATTGCATGGAATCCCATATACTTAGTACATTCAAACGTACTAATGCATACTCTTACCTATATGATATCAGTTACTTTGTTTTGGCCCCTGCTCTATCCACATATTTAGAGGTGTTATTGGATAAGTTGTGTAATTATGACTCCTTATGTTGATGTTGATGTTTTGGCGAGCTATCCCTTAGCCCCTTCTCTCCTTTATGCTTGTTTTATGAATTTTACATGCTTCCACGACAAATGATGTGTAATGATAAGTTGAGAGGCTTGATTAGGGTTCCCTCAGGTTCCATTTACCGTGTCACATCTAGGCCATAGGCTTGGGTCATGACAAACTTGGTGTCAGAGCACTAGGTTGATAGATCATCAAAGTTCAACACACCATGTCGATTAAAGTCTTATTCATCATTGTGAAGGGCATCATGAATATGAATAGGAGGCTATGAGGCATTTTAGGAAATATTTCCCTTCTTCATGTTCTAAGAGTCATGTTATAGAGTTATGGTGAGTTTTCCCCCTAACAATTGTTCTTTGCTATGCTAGATTATTCCAAACACTAGAGGAACACGTGCCAAAACTCCCGATGAGCAACCTACCAATGGTGAGCTCCGGGATGCCCTTACTATGCTTGCCCAAGTGGTGGCCAACCAAGTCCAATAAGGGGCCTAAGTCCTGCTACTACCCTGAGAGCTAGGGTAAGAAACTTCATGAGGATGAATCCTCTGGTTTTCCATGGGTCAACAGCGGATGAAGACCCACAAGAGTTCATTGATGAGGTCTATAAAATCTTGAATATCATGGATGTTGGGCCAAATGAAAAGGCGGAGTTGGTGGCATACCAACTCAAAGGGGTAGCCTAAATTTGGTATGAGCAATGGAAGGGATGTTGGGCCAAATGAAAAGGCGGAGTTGGCGGCATAACAATTCAAAGGGGCAGACCAAATTTTGTATGAGAAATGGAAGGGTGAAAAGGGAGTTGGTAATGTGGTTCTTTGAAAGGAGTTTAAATTGGTCTTTCTTAATTGATTTTTTGCTCTTGAGTTTAGGGAGGCAAAGTTGGTAGAATTTATGAAATTGAAACAAGGTGCCTTGAGTGTGAGGGAGTATGCCTTCAAATTTAATCAACTTTCGAAGTATGATCCTCATTTGGTGGCCGATCCTAGGTCAAGGATGAATAAGTTTGTTAAGGGGGTCTTTGACTTGGTAAGTTTAAGAATGCTGGTCCATCATGCTTATTGGTGACATTGACTTATCTCAGTTGATGACATATTCTAAGAAAATGAAGGAAGAAAAGATGAGAAAAAGGAGGGGCCATGAGGTAAGAGAGCCTGTCATGGGGGTAAGTTCCATAGGGGTGGTCGATTCCATCAAGGCCAAAGGCCTCCTCATGCTACAAATAGGGAGTTTACTAATGACTTCCCTAGACCTCAAGGTAATAGTCGGGTGGCTCCTATTGATGTGTATCCTAGATGTGGGAAGAGTCATAATGGCCTGTGTTTGAAGGGTACTAGTGCATGCTAAGTATTGGTGGTGTGGCTCTGTCACGACCCAAGAATAGTGCCTAGACATGACACCGCGAATGGGGAACCTGAAGGGATCCCGAATAAGCCTCTTAACTTGTCATTACACATCCTTGGTCGTGGAAGCATACAAAGACATATAGATTAAGAATAGGGGCAATGGGACCAAGGGAAAACTTACATAAACGTCATAATCAAGAGTCAACAATCAAAGCTCATACATAACTACAAAACATGTCCAACAAGCACCTCTAATACATAGATATAGCGGGGGCCAAGACAAGCTACCGGGCTTACCCTCATAGTCAATAGAACATAAGAAAGTATCTTAATACAATGATAATAGTAACTTAGACCGAGGTCCCCGAAATAGAGGACTCACCAACAAGCTTGGAATAGCACCGTCTAGCCACGTGGAGGAGGAGGATGATCAACTTAGGCAACGGTCCCAACATGGTGATAACATGTAGGCAAGAGTATGCTTTAGGTCATTTGAATGTACTAAGTATGTAGGATGCAACGCAACAAGAGATAAGCATCATATCTAGTGATTGAGATATCAACCCCTCAACTAGGTTAGTGATGATCGCACCCATCTCCCTAGTAGTTGAGTATTTGACCCCTAAACTAGGCCCCCGAATTGGGAATGGTCTAACAATACTTTAGATAGTATTCATCATGTACATAAGCTCATTTCATCATCATATAGTCAATCATATCATATCTTATGCTTTAGACCTTAATTTCCTCAAGAAACCATAACCAGACACTTTGTCGAACACCTTGGGGGTATGTAATGGGGGTAAAAGAGCAAGCAATTTAGAGATAAAATCATGCAGGAAAATCAGTGGTAAAACCTTTAATCAACACCTTGAAACACCCCTAAGACATTCATATCAAAACCCTGATTGATGGTCACGCTCCAATAAGAAAGCGGTCGCTATTAGTAATTAACCTCACCGAGGTTAGGATCGAATCCACAGGGAATACAGGGCTTGACTATAGGATTTTACTACTAATCATTTCTAGTATCTATAACTATAATCTCTAAAAGGGGGGTTCTTGATTCAAAAAACAACATAAAATAAATGCTAACAAGATTACGGGAAAATGCTCAATTTTGGGAACAACTTGGAAATTGTGTTCCCCATGGTTCGTTGACTCAATTACCTTAGATAACATAACCATGATTAGTGAATTGCATGCAAGATGGTAACTTAGGTTCTTCCAGCTCTCTTGTGAAAGTAAAGGTCGAATTTCACTATGGCTCTTGGTCGGCTACCATGGCGTGCCTACTAACCATTATGTATTGTCCTAGTCAACCTCCCCTTGGTCAGGTTTGGTTGATTAGACGGGAACACATCAACCGAATCCTGTCATCTACTTTCCTTTTCCTATTCTTCACTATCTTAGTCGGGATCGTTATAGTAGGTAGGTTTCGGTGTTAGCCACCACAAGATAACATTAATCATGAAGGGAAACAAACAATATATGTAAAACCCAATCATAAATATGCACAAAACCTAGGTCATTTCAAGTCAACTACCTATGGTTTCCACAACCCCAAGTTGTGGGTGCTTAGCTACTCATGCTAAAGCAAAACACACAAAAATGCAAATAAGAGACATAGTTAAGACTTTCACCAATAACAATGAAGGAAATAAGCACCACAAGTATCAAACCCACAAGCTTGATTGATCCACAATGCTTACAAAGCAAAGGTTTGCAATTTTCCAAAATGAGTCTTTCAAGAAAGAATAAATAAACTATGCTAAAACCTAAGAAAAGTTTCAAAAATAACTTGGAGTAGTGTCTCTAGTCGAACTCTCTCAAAACAACCTAACTAAAACTATTTATAGTGTGTCTAAAACAACCCTAAAATTTATACAGAAAAGATAGTTGGCATCTGATAAATTTCGCAGTTACGACTCGTAGGATGTCCTACAAGTTGTAGTCGGGGTCTCGTACAGGATCTTGGCATTTTGGACTGAACTGGTATGATCCATAGGTACGAATCATTGCTTGAGCTATGACTCGTATGTTGGTCTCGTAGTCTTGGTCTTCTATTTTTTGGTCCAATATTTTGGTTCTCTGATTCTTGCTATGAGTCCACCTATATGAGTCGTAGTATGTCTTATGACTCGTAGGATGGGCTCGTAATAGTGACCTCCACTTGGCAAATTTTTGAATTTTTGGTCTCTGATTCTTATTACGACACTACCCTATGACTTGTAGTATGCGCTACGACTCATAGATGGGCTCGTATGGTCTATGCTTCAGCAAAATCTGCAACTTTTCTTGAAAATCATGCCAACCTAATGTTTCTGCAAGATTAACACAAAAACACATCAAAACACTAAAAAGTCGCTTTGAGAACTCAAAAAATCCCTTATTTTAGGCACCAAATGTGTTGTAATTTGACAATACATTAACACCCTCAACTTAGAATTGTTGTTTGTCCTCAAGCGATGACTCAATCTACAGTATTTGACCCCTAAACTAGGCCCCCGAATTGGGAATGGTCTAACAATACTTTAGATAGTATTCATCATGTACATAAGCTCATTTCATCATCATATAAAGAGAAATACATAGAAACTAGACTAATGGCATACATATCAACTTCTCTAATTCAGGTACCCAACTATGATTTTCAAAACAGGATTGTAACATTTTTTAGCAAACAGGAACATAATAGGATACCTGGCAATCCAACCATGATAAGCTAAGAAGCATCAACCTTCCATAATCACTGGCATAGTCATATGCTAATCAAGTAGTGCAAATGCCCTCACTAGAAAGAAGTCCCTCATACTCACTCAAGCACATTCAAAAATCAGAGACTGAGGAAGCATTCTCACTCTCACAATTGAAATTCATGCACACTGACTAACAAGATAAGCTTGCCCCTATACTCATTTTTTGGTTTAGTTTAAAAGTGGATTGGGATCACTTTAGGACTTATTGGCTTGTAATATGGGCTCAGGGGCTTTGGTATGGTATTTCGGGCAATTAGTGACTAAAACCTATCTTTGAACCGTGTTTACCAACAATTTTTGTTTTTATACTACAACCCTTTCACCAATATTTTCTTACGAAGTTTTGTTATATCCCTTATTTCCCTCTTTTCAAACTTTTCCCAGGCTTATTCTTTCACTTTTCAGTTATGCCTTCATTTTGAACTCATTTTTGCTAATTTTTTCAACTTAAGGCACTCTTTTCTTTCTTTTTCTTCACTCATCTCATGATTATTCATTTTCTTTCTTTTTAGCTCAACTAACTACCTCATTTTTGTTACTTTACCACAATAAGAGTCACCCTCAACTTAGGCTATCAACACCTTGAAACACCCCTAAGACATTCATATCAAAACCCTGATTGATGGTCACGCTCCAATAAGAAAGCGGTCGCTATTAGTAATTAACCTCACCGAGGTTAGGATCGAATCCACAGGGAATACAGGGCTTGACTATAGGATTTTACTACTAATCATTTCTAGTCGCCAATATCAGAGTATTTCATCAAATGAGGTGAGGTTAGCAAGGTGTTAAGAAAAAAAATATGAGTACATGAGAAGCTTAAACATTTGGAACAATGGATTCACTAGTTCACTTGGTAGGTCATTTTGGCAAAAGTGGGCTTACTATCATAACAAAGGCCTAAGATCACTTCCAGATCAACCAATTCCCCAAACAAATCTTAGAGTACTAAGGCAAGTTCTGCGTCCATACAATGATTCATAAATGCACCAAAATAATCTCACACACACATGGTATTTGCATCCACAATCAAGTATAGACTCACAGGTCATGCTTTCAGTTTCAGCTTACCTTCATAATATCAAAACAAACATTGCCATATACTCCAAGAATGTATGAATTCATCAATAATCACAATCTCAAAAATTTGAGGGGTACCTAATTTTGTATCAAAAGTTTAAAGAAAATCTAACTATATATATGCCAAAAGATATTTATACTATGCATTTACAAATTATCTATACTTCCTAAGACATGCCGGTTCAACAAAAAATTAAACATCCACAAGGAAAAAGAAGCACAGCAAGAAAACCTTAGGATCAAAAATAGGGGAAGTTATGGACTTGAGGCTACTCAGACTTCACCTTAATCCATAACTTCTACCACCCCACTAAAAAATGATACTTTGTCCTCAAAGTAAAGACAAAAAGAAAGCAAAACATTATAACATATATATACATACATACATTAAAAACCAAAAAAGTAAACATCTAAAGTAAAAGTAAAAATAACATCCAACATAAACATAATTAAAACAAAACCACATAAAAACAAGATTGTCTAAAAAGAGAACAAAATATCTAAAATGTCAAGATAAAATTGGGGTCAAAAGAAGTCAAACATCTTGGTCCATCAAACACCAGTCTTAGGCTGATCAATAGGGTCCTGGGGCTGACTCTCCTCTTTTGTTGAAGTACCCTCTCCAAGTAGGGTGTGTTATGCACTCTTTCTCTCTCTCTAAATAGCCACTAACAAAAGGGACTCCTGCACCACCTTCTCAGGTATGGGCTCCTCCTCCTCAGGTCTCGGCCTCTTCGAGGTCAGCTCTGGATCAGTATGCTCAAGGGTTCTCTTCACTCAGGTGTCTGGATGGTCGGTGAGCCAATCAAAATCCTCATCACCTCCCTATGCTACCTCTGAGGCTGGAATAGGGGTTGCCAACAGCTGTAATAATTCAGCCTTGAACCTGGCCAACTCTCAGTGAATGCACTCATATCGGCAGGCCTA
>DF358805.1:19686-36389 GCA_000787875.1 Solanum virginianum | reverse complement strand
TATCGGCAGGCCTATCTCCCTCAAGCCTCTTCTGAACTCTTGCCTTAAATGCATTGATCCTTCCCTCCACCGCTCGGGATCTCTCAAAAACTAAATCTCTGGAAAATACCTCTATCCTCTCCTCGCCAGATTAGGAAGAACTATCTCCTCCATTTGGTATCCAAGTGATTGTGGTTGTGGTAAGGGCATGCTAGCCTCAGGATCAGGGTGCACATTCATTTCTTCATTTGACTGCTCATCCTCAGATGTGTCATCCCTTGGTTGGTATCCTGGGGGTGGGGCAACCACCCTTTGCCCTCTTGGAAACATTGTCTCTGCAAAATCATTACAAACTAACTTCCGAGTACCATAATGTTTTGCACCAATACAAAAGATAATCACACAATTAACAATAAGATATCTTAACCAAAGAGACTAAACTAGGTTTAGGGCTACAGATTCAGGATGTAGGTATGACTCGTAGGATGACCTACGAGTTGTAGTCTTCACTCGTATCTTGTTCCAAAGATGCTTTGAAAATTCAAATTAAGGTCAAAAAACCACCATCACGACTTGTAACAGGTGCTATGACTCATAGGTGAAACTTGCAAGAAAAGATTTTACGCACCTTGGATAACTGCTCCCTTCTACGAAATGCCACTACTACTCGTAGAGAAACCTACGACTCGTAGTAGATCTTCATAGTAGAAAATAGAGAGCCCAACAGGTGTCTCTAATCTTTCCACAAAGATTGACAACCAGCTCAAAGAGGCATTAAAGGTTACAATCACAAGAGCATAGGCACTGTAGCAATGAGCATAAGTACCATTCATTACCTAACGTATCAAAACAAAGTACGACTTCCTCCTTAATAGTTCACAACTCACCTAAACTTTTATCACATCAAAGCATATGGGCGAATACACTACACTACCTCCCAACTCAACAATTTCAACCCACACAAGGTTTATTATGATCCACAAAATAAGAAACACATGTACATGGTCATAATATTATATAACAAATTCACCAATCATGAACAACATTCCAGACTCTACCTTTTTTAAAGATATAAACAATTATATAATGTTCCTTACTAACATAAGCACTTTTGCATGGTCATGCTAATCATGATCTTAGGGCTTTCATTCACTCATCCATAAAGCAGAATTTAACTACGAGAACTTACCAGGTAAAGTAATGAATGAATAGGAGAAGAAAGACCGGATGAGTCTATTAGTACTCACTTGGCTTACTGGGGGATCTTAGCAGGTGAAAGATTTAAGCATGCATTAACTAGTGAAAGGGAATGGTGGGGGAAGATTATAAACTAAAAGGGAACACTTTTTAAAGGAATATGAAGAGTCAAGAGACATTTGTCTCTTCATATTCCTAACGGCTTGTCTTTTGAACTTTTGCAGATTGGTCTTACGAGATATGGACTATGAGTTGTATGATAGCATACGACTCGCAAGTCCCAGTCTCGTATAGACCCAATTCTTAGAAAAATTTTGATTTCATACTTGAGCACTACGAACCCCATTTATGGCTCGTAGGGGGTCCTACAAATCGTAAGGTTGGCTCGTAGTATGGGTGCCACTTCCTGATACTCACTGTTTCTCTCTATGAGGGATGACTACTGTCACAATCCAACCCCGTGGGCCATGACTAGTGCTCGGATTGGGCACCCAAACACAATCACAAGCCGAATTGCGAATAGATGACTTATACCGACACAAATATCAAATACTGCCTCAGATTCTATTAGACACATCCCTGAATATAACAGAAGCCACAAGGCTATGTTTCAAGTTTATAATATTTTTTAAAAAAAATTAGGCAGAGTTTCCTTTGTTTTATGGACTATCCCAAAATAACTCTGCACATCAGACATTACCAACAAAGGCCACACAGAGCCAACAAATACAACATATATATATATGCGAGCTGACAAGGCCACCAGGGCGGGTGAGGCCTCCCAACAAACACATCATATGAGTCAAATCAAATGGACTGGGTACAATCGACACACATATATCCACAGATCTCAACATAAACTGACAAAATCATAGGATGGGACAAGGCCCTGCCGTACCCTCGAATAAATATCTACAAAGCAATAAGCGAGGGTATGTACCAAAAGTAGGCTCTGAAGTAGGGGGAGCACTCCAAACAGCAGAAGGGTGTCCTAAGTTGGTGGGTCACCAAACTGTAAATATCTGCAGGCATGAAATGCAGTCCCCAAAAAAGGGGGATCAATACGAAATACGTACTGAGTATGCAAAGAAGAATGTACAAAATATAAATCTGAGTAATAATCGAAGCAAATGTATGGAAAGCAAATGCATATCCAAAAATATTAAAATGTTTATTTTTAAAGTACAAATCATGCATAGGGCACAGGAACTATGGTCGCCCGCCCTTCAATGGCGCCATAACAAAGCATAACAATAGAAAGTTGCAAATTTCTGAATCCCCATCATATATCACAACACGACATGACGTCGAGCACCGCATAATGCCCAATCACAACATAACGCCAAACAAAAGCATAACTTGATCCTTGGGCGAGGCTTGGTGAACTGTAAACACAGCATAACACTGGAGTATATCATAGTGCGTATGACAACCAACTGTCCCAAGAACCGACAAACGATATCATAGTAAGCATGAGCGGAGTAATGAGTAACCAGATGCATAAAATCATTATCATAAATCCAAAGATAAGTAAAGTAGTCATATTGAAATCGGAATAGTAATTATTACATATTCTTTCAAAAGTTATCAAAATTGCATAAAAGGGCATCGCAAGACCCACGGAAGGGTGGAGACTCGAACTAGCCCAACCTATAGAAAACATACTCATACTAGATCATACCAACTCTTAAAAAAATTTTTAAAGCAATCTGAGCTTTTCTGTAAAAAGTTATGGACGTTTGTAGTTTTAGAATCGTTAAAGAATAAATTCTTGAAAAACAAATCAGCTTTCACATACCCTTTGCAACTAATGAATTTCAAAGACACAAGGATCAATATTATGACATATTAACACAAGAATACCAAGGAACAAATGCAAATCATAAACATGCTCGGATTGCGAGAATAGAGTTTCCTCGAGGCTCGTATCATAGCCTATTTTGACTAAGGCATGCCGAAAAAGAAGGTTGCTTTATATACCTCAAATGCTCTTCAATATAATCAAAACGCAAGCTAAACCCAACTTATGCTTTGAACTGCCCAAAGTCTACAAACAAGTCATAAAATGCCAGAAAATCAAATCAAATCTTACCTTTTCTTTTCAACTCCACAAACGTGCTAGGGTTTCCAAAAGTGAGAAAATAGAGGGCTAATCGCTCCAACGACACTTCCATGCTACTTAGGGACCTCAATATAGGGGGTTTGCATCAACAAATAATTTTTGGAAAGGCTAGAAAAGATTTTCAAAATTTCATTACCTTGGCCGAACCCTTCTTGAAGTCTTATTCTAACTTTTGCTTCTTTTTTCTTATATTTTCTAAGTGTTGGAATGATAAGGGAACTAAAGAGATCATCCCATATATATAGAGCAAGAATAGATTAGGTGTCCATGGCCCACCCATGTGTTCTTCCAATTAATTATCAACACAAACTTGTGTGGGCTCCACTTTACTAGTTCATGATTTCCAACTTCCAATAATTCCACTTTTGGTCCCAAACTTTTCCTAATTGTTCTAATGAAGGACATACGGGTTCTAACATCCTCCCCCCTTAGAACTTTTGTCCTTGAATGTTAAACCAGCCTTACGAGTGATACAAACAATTTAGGAGGAGTTTCTTTTTCAGCTATCACAATAATATATTCATTAACCAATAATTGATTCATCCAGCAACAAAGTCAAGTGAAGAATTGAATTACCTGTAGGCATTGAAAACAAGTGAGGATGCTTCTTCTTCATCTTCTCTTCAGCTTCCCAGGTCATTTCCTCTCGGTTATTATTCTGCCGCAACACTTTAATAGAAGCCACATCTTTATTTCGTAACTTTCTCACTTGACAATCTAATATGGCTACAGGCTACTCTTCATAAGATAGTTCTTCTGTGACTTGGATATCATCCACAAGGAAGATCCTGGAAGGGTCATCAATACACTTACGGAGCATAGAAACATGGAATACCAGGTGTACCGCTTCCAAATCAGCTGGCAGATCTAATTCATAAGCAACGTTACCTATTTTACGGACAATTTGATATGGGCCAATCAACCCAGTCTCTCCTACACTTTCTGCCATACAATACCTCATAAGGTGTCATCTGAATACTGAAGTGTAACTGTTATTATAAGCAAATTCAATATGCGGCAAATGATCATCCCGGCTACCTCTAAAATCAATAACACAGGCACGCAACATATCTTCCATTGTCCAAATAGTATGCTCGACCTGTCCGTCAGACTGGGGGTGGAATGTTGTACTGACACTCACCTATGTCCCCAAGCCTGCTTGAAACGATCTCTAAAAATTTACCGTGAACTGGGCACCTCTGTCAGAGATAATAGATATACGGAAGGGTGGAGACTCGAACTAGCCCAACCTATAGAAAACATACTCATACTAGATCATACCAACTCTTAAAAAAATTTTTAAAGCAGGAACACCACGAAGTCACACAATCCCCCTGATATAAATCCTAGCATAATCCTCAACTGAGTAGGTAGTCTGGACCGAAAGAAAATAGGCTGATTTCGTCAGCCGATCAACAATAACCTAAATGGAATATACCTCCGTACAGTACGAGGTAAACCTGTAATAAAATCCGTATTAATGATCTCCCACTTCCACATTAGTATCTCTATCTCTTGCAATAGCCCATCGAGCTTCTAGTGCTCAATCTTAACCTGCTGGCAATTCGGACACTCGGCAATGAACTCTGCTATGTCTCTTTTCATACCATCCCTCCAATATAAACATCTGAGATCATGGTACATCTTCGATGACCCTGGGTTAATGGAATAGCGGGCATAATATGCCTTGCCCATAATCTATCACCGCAACCCGCAACATCAGGTACACACAATCTGCCCCTATGTAATAATGCTCCATCGGAGGAAAGTTTAAACGGGGTTCTTTAGTTTTCAAGGGTTGTGTCTCTGTACTGTGCCAGAATAGGATCCTCATACTGAAGCTACTTAATCTCTTATGTAATGGAAGATTCAGCCATACCTCGAACAGAAACCCCAACATCTCTAGATTCAGCCAAATGAACTCCAAGACTAGCCAGCTTATGAATATTGCGGACTATCTGTCTTCTCTCTGAAGGCATGTCCGCTAAACTACCCACGAACTTGCGAATAAGTGCATCTTCCACAACATTAGCTTTCCCAGGAGGGTAGAGAATATCAACATCATAATTTTTCAGCAACTCTAACCACCTCCGCTGTCGCAAGTTCAGCTCCTTCTGTTCAGAGATGTACTAGAGGCTCTTATGATCGGTATAAATATCAACGTGAACCCCATATAAATAATGTCTCCATATCTTCAAAGCATGAATCATGCCAGCTAGCTCCAAATCATGAGTAGGATAATTCTTTGCATGTTTCCTGAGCTGCCGGGAAGCATAAGCTATCACCCTGCCGTGCTACATCAACACATACCCAAAACCAATACCAGAGACATCACAATAAATCACATATCCATCTGGACCCTCAGGAAGAGTCAGGACTGGAGTCGTAGTCAACTTCTCCTTCAGCAACTGGAAACTACGCTCACAAGCATCAGACCACTAGAATTTCGCTCCCTTCTAAGTTAGCCTTGTCAAAATCGCTGAAATGGAAGCAAATTTCTCCACAAATCTCCGATAATAACCAGCCGATCCTAGGAAGCTACGCATCTCTGTCGGCGTCGTAGGACTAGGCTAATTCTTTACGGCCTCAATCTTCTAGGAATCCACCCAGATGCCGTTAGCTCCTATAATATGCCCCAGAAATGCCACTGAAGACAGCTAGAATTCACATATCGGAGCATTTGTCATCCCAAAAGACAACTCTGAATTCATAATGTCCACACTAGGTCCTGAATGCTGTCTTGGGAATATCCTCCTCCCGTATTCGCACCTAGTGGTAACCCAATCGCAGGTCTATCTTTGAGAAACATTGAGCTCCCTGCAACTGGTCAAACAAATTGTCAATCCTGGGGAGGGGGTATTGATTCTTCTTCGTTACCTTATTCAGCTGCCGATAATCAATGCACATCCGCAATGATCCATCTTTCTTCCTTACAAATAATACCGAAGCTCCCTAGGGTAACATACTAGGCCGAATAAAACCCTTCTCCAATAGATCTCTCAGCTATTCTTTCAATTCCTTTAATTCTATCGGTGCCATTCTGTATGGAGGAATAGAAATAGGCTGAGTGTCTGGTAGCAGATCTATAGCAAACTCTATCTCCTGCTCAGAAAAAAGACCTGGAAGCTCATTTGGGAATACATCTGAGAATTCATTAACTACTGGAACTGACTGAAGAGTCGGTACCTCTGCCTCTAAATCATGTGCATTGACCAGATGATAAATATAGCCTTTTCTGATCATCTTTCTTTCCTTGAGGTATAAAATAAATTTACCCCTCGGTGATGCGGTATTACCTGCCTAGTCAATAACTGGTTCCCCTGGAAATTGGAAATGGACTATCTTCTTTTGACAATCAACATTAGCATAATAAGAAGCTAGTCAATCCATACCCATAATCACGTCGAACTCAGTCATATCTAACTCTACTAGATCGGCCTTAGTGCAGCGGTCACAAATAAATACCAAACAGCCTCTATAAACTCGACTGGCAATAATAGAATCCCCTACTGGTGTAGATACCTTGAAAGGCTCTATCGGCACAGACTTTATCCCAGTTTTATTAGCAACCAAAGAAGAAATATATGATAATGTAGAACCAGGATCAATCAGTGCATACACATCTGGAGAAGTCAGCAGATATTTTCCCCAGTTTTATTAGCAACCAAAGAAGAAATATATGATAATGTAGAACCAGGATCAATCAGTGCATACACATCTGGAGAGAAAACCATTAATATACCTGTGATGATATTTGGTGACACCTCCTGGTCCAGCCGGCTGGCCAATGCATAAATGTTGTTCGAAGGACCGCTAGACCCAAGAACTCTACCACTACCCCTACGTCGGCCTGTTCATACTGGTATACCTCATCCCGTAGGGCGTATGGCTACTAAGGATGAAGATGAACCACCGGCTAACCCGGTAGACTAAGCAAAACTGCTTGTACCACCTCTAACCGGATAGAATCTCATCTGAAGGCCCTAATGGCCACATATAAAGCAAGCACCGGTGGCACGAAAGCAGTCCCCGAGGTGCTGTCTCCCACAGTAAGAACACGGAGGTATGGGTGGTCTCATCTGACTGCTGGAGCCTCTGTCCAACTGTGAGCCTGAAACCCTGGAACTCGAGCCTGCCCCTAAATAACCTGCGCCCTCTGATCTCCTACTGGTGAACTACGGGGGTGTACCCCATACTGACTGGGAAGGATATCTGCTCTGCTGCTGCTGAGGCTACCTACCTTGAAGATCCCCTGAACATCCAGATGATCTGGCTCTCTTGGGCTGGTCCCTATCATCCACTCTATCAGGCTGGCACCCCCTGCATCAGTCCTCCATGCCCTAGGCGTGAGCCTGAATACGGGCAATATCTATACCGGTCTGAGCTGCCATCACCAGGCAACTATAGACAAAATACTGGTCCAGCCCCACTATATATCGATGTATTCGATCAGTTATGCTCGCAACATATATAGGCGCATATCTGGCCAGCGAATCGAACTTCAAGTTGTACTCCCTGACTGGCCTGCCCCGCTGCTTTAGTAGTAGGAATCTATCTACTCTGGCTCGCCTCACCTCCAGAGGCAGAAAATGGGCCAGAAAAGCCTCAATAAACTCGCCCCAAATGGCTGGGGGGCACCCTCACCTCTTAACAACATCCATGACTCATACCAATTAGCTGCTACATCATATAGCCGAAAGGACGCCAGCTCAACTGACTCTGTCTCAAATGCACTAATCAATTGCAGGGTCTGCTGCCTTTGTCAGACAAACTCATGAGGGTCCTCTGCGGGCTTGGACCCAAAGAACTCTAGTGGGATACATATCAAAAAATCATGAGCCCTCGAACTGCCATGGCGGCCTACCTGATCACTACTTATGCCCTGTCTATGGGCCTGTCCTGACACCAGTCAGGTCAATAGCTGGACCGCCTCCCATATGTCCCCAATCTCTGCACCTAGCTAAGGTGATGGAGGCTCTATTACTCGAACCTCAGGAGCTAGAGATGTAGCCGAACTAGCTGTCGAGGGTACAAAATCTAACCCGCTCTGGGCACGAGCCCTAGTAGTCACCCGGGCTCGACTGGTCTCACCTACCGTACGACACACCAATAAACAAGATTCTACTAGACATAATCTATGGATATTCTGAGGATGAATCGCTTTGATACCACTTCTGTCACGACCCAACCCCGTGGGCCGTGACTAGTTCCCGAATTGGGCACCCAAACACAATCACAAAGCCGATTCACAGACAGATGACCTATATTTTATAAAAACACAATTGAGCAGAGTTACCTTTGTTTTATGTACTATCCCAAAATAACTCTGCACATCAGACGTTACCAACAAAGGCCACACAGATCCAACAAACACAACATATATACATATGCGGGCCGACAAGGCCACCAGGGCGGGTGAGGCCACCCAACAAACACATCATACGAGTTAAATCGAACGGACTGGGCACAATCCACACACATATATCCACAGACCTTTACACAAACTGACAGAATCATAGGACGGGACAAGGCCCCACCGTACCCTCGAATAAATATATACAAAGTAACAAGCGAGGGTATGTACCAAAAGTAGGCTCCGAAGTAGGGGAACACTTCAAACAGCAGAAGGGTATCCTAAGCTGGTGGGTCACCAAACTGTACGTCAGTACCTGTGGGCATGAAACGCAGCCCCCGAAGAAAGGGGTCAATACGAAATACGTACTGAGTATGCAAAATAGAACGTACAAAACATAAATCTGAGTAATAATCGAAACAAATATATGGAAGCCAAATGCATATCCAAAAATATTAAAACATTTATTTTCAAAATACAAATCATGCATAGGCATAGGAACTATGGTCGCTCGCCCGTCAATAGCGCCATAACACAGCACAACACCAGAAAGTTACAAATCTCGGAATCCCCATCACATATCACAACACAGCATGACGCAGAGCACAGCATAACGCCCAATCACAGCATAACGCCAAACAAAAGCAGAACCCGACCCTTGGGCAAGGCTCGGTCAACCGTAAACACAGCATAACACCAGAGTATATCATAATACGCACGACAACCAACCGGCCTAGAAACCGGCGAATGATATCATAGTAAGCATGAGCAGAGTAGTGAGTAACCATATGCATAAAATCATCATTATAAATCTAAAGATAAGTAAAGTATTCATATTGAAATCGAAATAGTAATTATTACATATTTCTTTCAAAAGTTATCGAAATTGCATAAAAGGGCATCGCGGGACCCATGGATAGGTGGAGACCCGAACTAGCCTAACCTATAGAAAACATACTCATACTAGATCATACCAACTCTTACAAAAATTTTCAAAGCAATCCGAGCTTTTCTGTAAAAAGTTACGGACGTTTGTAGTTTTAGAATCGTTAAAGAATAAATTCTTGAAAAACATATCAGCTTTTACATACCCTTTGCAACTTATGAATTCCAAAGACATAAGGATCAATATTATGACATATTAACACAAGAATACCAAGGAACAAATGCAAATCATAAACATACTCGGAGTATTAGAATAGAGTTTCCTCGAGGCTCGTATCATAGCCTATTTTAACTAAGGCATGCTGAAAAAGAAGGTTGTTTTACATACCTCAAAAGCTCTTCAATATAATCCAAATGCAAGCTAAATCCAACTTATGCTTCGAACTGACCAATGTCTACAAACAAGTCATCAAATGCCAAACAATTAGCTAAAGACTTTTCTTTGGGCATTAAATTCCAACTTTGCCCTTAATCCTACAAAAATTTGGGCAGCATTTCCCCTGAAAATTGGCCACCCTGAGAATTCAACTTGGCTCAATTAATTAACAACAACACAACAACAACCTAGCAACATCAATAATCAATTTGAAAGGCAATTGAGAATTTAACTCGGCCCAATCAATCAACAACAACAACAACAACCTAAGAAATATCAATAATAAATTCGAAAGGCAATATCACAATAATATCTCTTTTTCATCACTTAATAATATTCATAAATTCGGCTAGCATACCAACATACACATATGGATGATTTTCAATCATTCCTTCACTCTACAATAATCTTAATATACTAACTAGGCATCAATTCATAATTCCAACACAACACAACATACACATACCCATACGGCCCAACACCCTCACACATAAAACTCACTTTCAACATTCCATATTTCATGATTTTTCTCCATTTTAACATACTACAACATGCTTACAACCTTTATAACACATAAAACAAAATCAAATGTTACTTTTTCTCTTCAACTCCACAAATGGGCTAGAGTTTCCAAAAGTGAGATAATAGAGGGCTAATCGCTTCAACGACACTTCCACGCTACTTAAAGACCTCAATATAGGGTGTTTGCATCAACAAATAATTTTTGGAAAGGCTAAAAAAAATTTTCAAAATTTCCTTACCTTGGTCGAACCCTTCTTGAAGTCTTGTTCCAACTTTTGCTTCTTTTTTCTTATATTTTCTAAGTATTGGAATGATAAGAGAACTAAAGAGATCATCCCATATAGATAGAGCAAGAATAGATTAGGTGTCCATGGCCCACCCATGTGTTGTTCCAATTAATTATCAACACAAACTTATGTGGGCCCCACTTTACTAGTTCATGATATCCAACTTCCAATAATTCCACTTTGGTCCCAAACTTTTCCTAATTGTTCCAGTGAAGGACATATGGGTTCTAACAACTACGAGTCATAATGTTAACTACAACTTGTAGGCCTGCTCATAAAAACTGTTTCACAGCATGATTTATCCATTCTTCAGCTCTTGATTTGTTCCTACAGCCCATCACTTAAGATACACCAAATATCAATTAATGTAACTGGTTCAAAGTCTCAACACTTTCAAACAAATTCTAATTTACTAATCAATAGTTAAAATATGGTAAAATGTCTAAAAATAAAGTGACAAACACAAGAAGCTTGGGTTTCCTCCCAAGAAGCGCCTTGTTTAACGTCGTGGCTCGACTCAATCATTCACGAGTCCTCAAACTTCCTCATGGGCTCCATCAACGCTCCTTCTACTTTTCCTTTGTTTATCTTGCACTGCATCTAGTTGCTCAGCGAGTTATTCAATCCTATCACCCAGACTTTGCATTGATATAGTTTGTTGTTCCACTTTGTAATTACATTTGAGGATATGAAACTTTATCTCCCTGATGATGTCATCTTTCTCATTAACCTTGGTCAGGACTTGTTCAAGTATATGCTCCATCTGGGTTAGTTGATCGGTGACACAATGTTGGTGGAGTAACCTCATCAAATGTGCAGTATTTTCGCTTTTAGTTTTACTAGAGGCTCCCTTAGATGCACTAGTGGTTGGTCTGGCTTGCCCCTAAAGGGGTTGGTAGACTTTAACAACTGCAGATAACTTATCCATGGTCTCAATTATCTCATTAGATAGCTGCCTTACAAACTCCCAACACTCTTCTTTGAACAATGCACAACCTACCTTTGTAGTTCAGAAGTTATTGCTCGATAGAAGCTAGCTACCAATTCATCATCTGTTAGACCATGGTTCTGATTTGCATCCAAGTACTGTTTGTATCTCTGCCAAGCCACTACTAAAGGTTCTCCAGGCACTCTTTTGAAGTTATAGATGTTGTTTTGTAGCCTTTGCATGTTGGTCTCCTTATAGAAGTTTCTGAGGAAGATTCTTTGTACCTCTCCCCAGTTTGAGCAAACATCAGGAGGAAAGATTGACCACTATTCTACAGCTTCATTCTGAAAAGCCATGGGGAAAACTTGGAGAGCTATAGCCTCCCAAATAGGATGTCTTGTCCCAAGGACCTCCCTCAATGTTAGATTAAAATTTTGTAAGTGAATTCGAGGATCCTCGGACTTTTCCCATGAAATAAGGCACGCCTCTGTAAAGCTTCCAACAAATCAGTTGAAATATAAAACTTATGCTCAGCCATAGTGCCAACTAACTTGTTCCTAGAATTACTAACAAAATCAAATAGAAAAAGTAAAATATAAGAGACTCAAGAAATTAACACTAGAACTAACTAATAGTAAAATCAAATCAAACCTAGCCATATTCCTCGGCAACGGCGCCATAATTTTAGATTGATGGTCACGCTCCAATAAGAAAATGGTCACTATTAGTAATTAACCTAGCTGAGTATGGGTCGAATCCACAGGGAATACAGGGCTTGACTACAGGATTTTACTACTAATCATTTCTAGTATCTATAACTATAATCTCTAAAAGGGGGAGGGGGATTGTGATTCAAAAAACAACATAAAATAAATGCTAACTAGATTACGGGAAAATGCTCAATTTAGGGAACAACTTGAGAATTCTATTTCTCATGGTTCGTCAACTCAATTACCCTAGAAACATAACTATGATTACTGAATTGCATGCAGGACGGTAACTTAGGTTCTTTCGGCCCTCTTGTGAAGGTAAAGGTCGAATTTCACCATGGCACTTAGTCGGCTACCATGGCATGCCAACTAACCATCACATATTATCCCAGTTAACCTCCTCTTGGTCAAGTTTGGATGATTAGATGGGAACACATCAATCGAATCCTGTTATCTACTTCCCTTTTCCTATTCGTCACTACCTTGGTTGGGATCGTGATAATAGGCAGGGTTTGGTGTTGGCCACCACCAAATAACATTAATCGTAAAGGGAAATAAACAATACATGCAAAACCCCAATCACAAATATGCACAAAACCTAGGTCATTTCAAGTCAACTACCCATGGTTCCCACAACCCCAAGTTGTGTGTGTTTAGCTACTCATGGCTAAAGCAAAACACATAAAAATGCAAATAAGAGACATAGTTGAGAGTTTCACCAATAACAATGAAGGAAATAAGCACCACAAGTATCAAACCCACAAGCTTGATTGATCCACAATGCTTACAAAGCAAAGGTTTGCAATTTTCCAAAATGAGTCTTTCGATTGATCCACAATGCATACAAAGCAAGGTTTACAATTTCCCAAAATGAGTCTTTCAAGAAAGAACAAATAAACTACTCAAAAACCTAAGAAAAGTTTCAAAAATAACTTGGAGTAATGTCCCTGGTTGAACTCTCTCAACATAACCTAACTTAAACTATTAAATAGTGTGTATAAAACAACTCTAAAATTTATGCAAAAGAGATAGCTGACATCTGATAAATTTTGCAGTTACAACTCGTAGGATGGCCTACGAGTTGAGTTGGGGTCTCGTATAAGGATCTTGGCATTTTGGACTGAACTGGTACAACCCATAGGTACGAGTCATTACTTGAGCTATGACTCGTATGTTGATCTTATAGTCTTGGTCTTCTATTTTTTGGTCCAACATTTCGGTTCTCTGATTCTTGCTAGGAGTCCACCTATACGAGTCATAGTGTGTCTTACAACTCATAGGTTGCACTTGTAGGAGTGACCTCTATTTGGTAGATTTTTGAACTTTTGGTCTCTAGTTCCTGTTATGACACCACCCTATGACTCGTAGCATGAGGTACGACTTGTAAGTGGGCTCATATGACCTATGCTTCAGCAAAATCTGTAACTTTTCTTCAAAATCATACCAACCTAACTATTCTACAAGATTAGCACAAAAACACATCAAAACACTAAAAGATCTCTTTGAGAATTCACAAAATTCCTTATTTTAGGCACCAAATGAGCTAAATTTGACAGCTCATCAAACCCCTCATCAAATCCAACATTCGATCTAAGATTTGAAGCTCAAAACTTGCTAAAACAACTATACTTTCATGAATAAAAATCACTGTGCAGTAAATTTCTCAATGTACAAGACCCACATCAAAAATAAACTTTAAATCATGCAATTTAAGTAAAAGAGGGCTTAGACACCATAGGTGAAAGGACCCAATGGTTCAACACCAAATACCTTAGCTTTTGTGAAGTTCTTGAAGAAGACTTTAATGGAGATTTGAAGCTTGGGTGAGATCCTTGATGAAATCCTTGAGATTAACCTTGAGTTTGAGATTTGAAATTTAGTGATGGAAATGAGTCTAAGTATTTAGGGAAATATTGGTGAATGTTTTGACCTTGAGTTTGGGACTTGAATTTAGGGTTAGAAATGAGTCTAGATGTTTGGGGACATATTGGGAATGTTTTGGGTGATATGAGGGTGAAATAAGGCTAAGTATAGGTGAAAATACATTTGGAAAAACTTAGATCCAACACTTAGAAAAATCTGGGTGAACTAGGAAAAGATAATGCAGGAAATACAACTCTTCGCGTCGCGGAGAGGTCGCGGACCCTCATTGAAATTGCACCAAGTGCAAATTTCATAATTGGATTCCTTTGCTTTATAATCAAGGTTAGACCCTTGTCACCATGATTTGGACCCCTTGAACAAGAATATGAAGTTGAATTTTCAAAATTCCAAACGTACTTTTAGATATATGGAAAATATGATTCCGGGCACTTTCGAGGCACGTTTTCGAGCACTTTTTGCGGTCGTTTCAATATCTCCCCCTTGGGAACATTCATCCCTGAATATAAAAGAGACGTACAAGACAAGAATAATCATGAAAAATTAGTCCCAACATGAATTCAACATTATATTTAAAATAGCACTTTCAAAATCCCATTATAAGTGCGAAATCATCATAAATTGCCAACTTAAACATGAATGATATAGGGGATGAAATGTAAGACTTGAATTCACATGGAGGACTTAGAGTTAGTACCTTAGGATTAAGTGGAGTGGAAGAGATAAGGGTACTGCTTTTGCATGTCCACTTCAACCTCCCAAGTAGCACCTTTGACTTATTGGTTCCTCCAAAGGACCTTAATGGATGCGCTTCTTTGTTCCTCAATCTCTTTACTTGTCTATCTAAAATCTGAACTGTAACCTCCTCATAAGTCAATTTATCCTACATAACACCCATAACATCAAGAGGTACAATAGAATTTGGATCACCAACACATTTTCTTAACATAAAGACATGAAACACCAGATGGACCAAGTTCATCTCACTAGGTAACCTCAACTCGTAAGCAACCATACCAACCCTCTTTATCACCTCAAAAGGACCAACATATCTAGGACTCAATTTTCCTTTCTTACCAAAATGAACCATACCTTCCATTGGAGAAACCTTTAAATAAACCCAATCACCTAGTTGGAATTCTAGGTCTCTTCTTCTTACATCGGTATAGGATTTTTGATGTCATCAACCTTTCCCTAATCATCTTTACCTTCTCAAGAGTATCCATAACAAGATTTGGCCCCAATAGAGCCACCTCCCCAACCCTAAACCATCCCACCGGTGATCTACAATGTCTTTCATAAAGAGCCTCAAATGGAGCCATACCGATGCTAGAGTGATAGTTATTGTTGTAGGCAAACTCAATCAATGGAAGATGGTCATCCCAACTACCTTTAAGATCAAAGATACAAGCCCTAAGCATATCCTCAAGTATTTGAATTGTCCTCTCGGCTTGGCCATCCGTTTGAGGGTAGAAGGTCGTACTAAGGAGAACTTTGGTACTAAGACCCCTTTGAAAAGACTTTCAAAAGTGGGAAGTAAATTTTGCACCACTATCCGATATAATCGATAAAGGAACCCTATGCAACCTCATCAACTCATGGATGTACAACCTTGCATACTCTTTAGCACCATATGTAGTCTTGACTGGTAGAAAGTAAGCTGATTTTGTCACCCTATCAACCACCACCCATATAGAATCAAAACCTTTTCTAGTCTTGGGAAACCCAACCATAAAATCCATATTAACTACCACCCACTTCTAAGCAGGAATCTTTATGTTTTGGGTTAGGCCACCCGGCCTTTGATGTTCGACTTTAACTTGTTGGCAACTATGGCAACCAGAAACAAATTTGGCAATGTCCCTCTTCATGCCTCCCCACCACTACATATCCCTTAAGTCTCTATATATTTTGGTGGAACCGGGGTGGATAGAATAAGAAGATTTATGGGTTTCATCAAGAATTTTCTCCCTCAAACCATCAAAACATGGCACACACAACCTACCTTGGTATCTAAGGGCCCTATCGCCCCCTTGGGAGAAAACCTCTATCTTGTCTTCTTTCACTAAGACCTTCAACTCAAGATAGGAGTAGTCTAGATCTTCTTTTGCTATCACCTTATCAACTAAAGAAGAATTAGAACCATCAACCACAACACTCCATTACCCATATCTTCCAACCTCAGCCCCAATCTAGCCAACCCATGCACCCGCCTAGGCATCTCCCTTTCACCACCATTCATATGAGCTAGGCTAACCATAGACACCTGACTCAAAGTATCTGCCACTACATTTGCCTTACCCGGATGGTAATGCACAATCATGTCATAATCTTTGAGAAGTTCTAGCCACCTTTTTTGTCTCAAGTTGAGATTTTTACGAGTGAAGATATCTCATTGAAATT
>DF358805.1:0-19522 GCA_000787875.1 Solanum virginianum | reverse complement strand
AAACCTTGAGTTGCCTAGAAGCATAGGCTATGACCTTACCACTTTGAATTAGCACACAACCCAAACTAACTCTAGATGCATCACAATACACAACAAAACCCTCAAGCCCATCTAGTAGTGACAATATAGGAGCAGACACAAGTTTATCTTTCAATGTTTGGAAGCTATTCTCACATTCATCAATCCACACAAACTTAACCTTCTTTTCAGTCAATTTTGTCATAGGAGAAGCAATAGAGGAGAAACCCATTCACAAACCTTCTATAGTAACCCGCAAGTCCCAAGAAACTCTTAATATCGAAGGGGTCAATGGTCTAGGTCAATTCCTAATCACATCGATTTTCTTAGAATTCACTTTTATACCATCCCCCAACACCACATGACCCAGGAATACAACCTCCTTCAACCAAAATTCACACTTGTCATATTTAGAATATAATCTCTTCTCCCTTAATCTTTGCAACATAACCCTCAAATGGCCCATATGTTCTTTCTTACTATGTGAATAGATCAAAATATTATCAATGAAGACCACAACAACGGAATCAAGGTAGGCTTGAAGACCCTATTCATTAGGTCCATGAAGATGGCTGATGCATAAGTCAATCCAAAGGACATCACCATAAATTCATAGTGCCCATATCTAGTCCGAAAGGCCATCTTGGGAATATCACACTCCTTCACCCTCACTTGATGGTACCTGGACCAAAGATCAATCTTAGAGAAAAAGCTAGCCCCTTGCAATTGGTCAAACAAGTCATCAATTCTTGGAAGAGGATATCTATTCTTTATAGTGACCCTATTGAATTGTCGATAGTCAATGAATATTCTAAGTGACCCATCTTTCTTTTTCACAAACAACACTGGTGCACCCCAAGGTGATTGGATCAAATCTTTCAGTTGCTTCTTTAACTCCTTCAATTCCGCTGGGGTCATACGGTAAGGGGGAATGGAGATAGGTTGGGTGTCGGGAAGGAGATCTATGCCAAAATCTATCTCCCTTTCAGGAGGGACACCGGGAAGGTCACTTGGGAAGACATCAAGAAATTCATTTACAACCAAAACTGACTCAATGGAAGGGACTTTGGACTCCACATCTTTAACCCTCACAAAACAATACAAACACCCCTTGGAAATCAACCTATGGGCTTTAACACATGAGATGAACCTATCCCTCACTACCATATCATGACTTTCCCACTCAAGGACGGGTTCAATTGGGAATTGAAAATTGACCCTATAGGTTCTACAATTAATAGAAGCATAGTAGGCATACAACAAATTCATCCCAAGAATAACATCAAAATCAACCATATCTAAGTCAACGAGATCACAAGGTAAGATTTTATGCAAGATGCAAATCGAATAATTTCTATACACCCTCCTCAAAACAATAGAGACACCAATAGGAGTAGACATCTCATATGACTCATGCAATAACTCCGACTCAACATGGAACTTTTTAGCAACAAAGGGGGTAACAAAGGAAAGGGTGGCACCCAGATTAATCAAAAAATATATATCAAGATTAAAGATTTTTAACATACCAGTAACGACATCGGGCATCTCACCAACCCCTTGCCTTCCATGTACAGCATAGAATCAATTGTGCCTTGGGGCACCACCTTGAGGACCACCTCTACCCAATTGAATCATATTTGTACCTCGAACCTAGCCACTATTTCTAGGACAATCTCCCTTCTTGTGACCAAGCTTCCCTCATTCAAAACATGAATTGGAACCCTTCAAACATGGCTTCTTATGACCCCCTCCACATCTAGGATACACATCATTAGGAGCCACACCAACAACACCTTGAGGCCAAGGGAAGTCATTGGCAAACCCCCTATTAGTAGCATGAGGAGGCCTTTGGCCTTGAAATCTAGCACCCTTGTGGAACCTACCCTCAAACCGGGCCCTGTTGGCCTTATGACCCTTCTTCTTTCTCAACTTCTCATCCTTCATTTTCTCGGCATATATCATCAATCAAGACAAGTCCATGTTACCAATAATCAAGGCATACCGATACTCTTCACTAACCAAATCAGAGACACCCATAATAAACTTATTCATCCTTCACCTAGAATTGACCACCAGGTGAGAAAAATACTTTGAAAGTTGATTAAATTTGAGGGCATATTCCCTCATACTTATACCACCTTGTTTCAAGTTCATAAACTCAACCAACTTTGCTTCCCTAAGCTTAAGAGGGAAGAACCAATTAAGGAAGGCCAATTTGAATTCCTCCCAAAGAACCACATAGCCATTACCCTACTTACCTTTTCATTGATCAAACCAAATTTGGGCAACCCCCTTGAGATGGTACGCTGCCAACTCCGCCTTCACATATGGCCCAATACCCATGATAGATAAGATTTTGTAGATTTCATCAATAAAGTCTTGTGGATCCTCATCCACCTTTGACCCATGGAAAACTAGAGGATTCATCCTCATGAAGTCTCTTACCCTAGCTCCTGGGTAAGTAGCATGAGGGGCTTGGGCCCTTTGTTAGACATGGTTGGTCACCACTTGGGCAAGCATAGTAAGAGCATCTCAGACCTCACCATTGGTAGGTTGCTCCAAAGTTTGGGCCAGTCTTCCTCTAGTATTTGACATGATCTAGCAAGGCAAAGAACAATCATTAGGGGGAATACTTATCACAACTCTATAGCATGACTTAGGACATGAAGAAGGGAAAAATTTCCTAAAATGCCTCATAGCCTCCTATTCATAGTCATAGTATGCTTCATAACCTTGAATAGGACTCTAATCGGCATGGTGTGTTAGACTCTGAGAATCTATCAACGTAGTGCTCTGATACCAAGCTTTTCACGAACCAAGCCTAGGGCCTAGACGTGACACGACGAATGGGGAACCTGAAGGGACCCCAAACATGCCTCTTAACTTGTCATTACATATCCTTGGTCATGAAAGCATACAAAGACATATAGATTAAGAATAAGGGCAATGGGACTAAGGGAAAACTTGCATAAATATCATAATCAAGAGTCCAGAGTCAGAGCCCATACATAAATACACAATATGTCCAACAAGCACCTTTAATACATAGATATAGCAGGGGCCAAGACAAGCTACCGGGCTCACCCTCATAGTCAATAGAACATAAGAAAGTGTCTCAATATAAGGATAATCCTAACTTAGACCGAGGTCCCCAAAATAGAGGACTCACTAACAAGCTTAGAATAACACTATCTAGCCACGTGGAGGAGGAGGATTTGGGCAACGGTCCCTACATGGTGATATCATGCAGGCAAGAGTATGCGTTAATACTTTTTGAATGTACTAAGTATGCGGGATACAATGCAACAAGAGACAAGCATCCTAATCCAAAATGCATAACGATAGGCATTAGGTATAATATAACATACGATATGTATGATCAATGCATAAGTAAAAATGCTTAAGTAAATCATGCTCATACAAAATATCATATGTGAAGGGGAGACCAAGCTAGATTGCTAAGGTATAAACCCCTTGGGGTTGGTGATGATGGCACCCATTCTTCTAGTGTGTGAGGTACAAACCCCTCATCAAGGTTATTGATGATCTCACCTATCACCCTAGTGATTGAGATATCAACCCCTCAACTAGGTTGGTGATGATCATACCCATCACCCTAGTGGTTGAGCAATTAACCCCTCAACTAGGTTGGTGATGATCGCATCTATCACCCTAGTGGTTGAGTCTTTGACCCCTCAATTAGGCCCCCAAAATTGGGAATGGTCTACCACAACACTTTAGATAGTATTCATCATATACATAAGCTCATTTCATAATCATATAGTCAATCATATTATTTCTCATGCTTTAGACCTTCATTTTCTTAAGAAACCATAACCGAACATTTTGTCAAATACCTTGGGGTGTGTAATGGGGGTAAAAGAGCATGCAATTTATAGATGAAATCACACAAGAAAATCAGTGGTAAAACCTTTAATCAACACCTTGCAACAACCCCAAGACATTCATATCAAAATCCCTCATCAAATCAAACATTAGATCCAAGATTTGGAGCTCAAAACATGCTAAAACAACCATACTTTCATGAACAAAAATTGATGTATTGTAAATTTCTCAATATACAAGACCCACATTTAAAATCAACTTTAAATCATGCAATATTAAGTAAAAAAGGATTTAGACACCATGGATGAAAGGACCCAATGGTTCAACATGACATACCTATGCTTTTGTGAAGTTTTTGAAGAAGACTTTAATGGAAATTTGATGTTTGGGTGAGATCCTTGAAGAAATCTTTGAGATTGGCCTTGAGTTTGGGACTTGAATTTAGGGTTAGAAATAAGTGTAGGTGTTTGGGGAAATATTGAGGAGTGTTTTGGGTGATTTGAGGGTGAAATAAGGCTAAGTATAGGTGAAAATATGTTTGGAAAAACTTAGTTCCAACACTAAGAAAAATATGGGGGAACTAGGAAAAGGCAGTGTAGGAAATACACCTCTTCGCATCGAGGAGAGGTCGCAGACCCTCACTGGAAAATGCACCAAGTGAAAATTTTATAATTTGATTCCTTTGCTATATAATCGAGCTTAGACCCTTGTCACCCTGAATATGGAAGGTATCTAGAACATCTCACAAATTATGACATGAGTGTGCATTATCATCTGGGTAAGGCAAATGTGGTGGCAGATGCTTTGAGTCGGGTGTCCAAGGGCAGCCTAGAGTCGGATTTTTAAAATTAAAAATAAATTTTTAGATATAAGGAAAATAAGATTCTGGGCACTTTCGAGGCACGTTTTTGGGCACTTTTTGGGATCATTTCAGGCTCCTAATGATGTATGTCCTAGATGTAGGAAGAGTCATAATGGTCCATGTTTGAAGTGTTCTAATGCATGCTTCAGATATGGGGAGCCTGGTCACAAGAAGGTAGATTATCCAAGAAACCATATCAAGGGCCGAGGTGCAAATGCAGTTCCATTGGGTAGAGGTAGCCCTCAAAGGGGTGTCGCAAGGTACAATCGATTCTATGCTCTACATGGAAGGCAAAGGGTTGGTGAGGTCCCCGATATTGTTACTGGTATGTTGAAAATTGTTTACTTTGATGTGTATGTTTTGATTGATCCAGGTGCCACTCTTTCCTTTATTACCCCTCTTATTGTTAAAATGATTCATGTTATCTCTAAGTTGTTGCATGAGTCATATGAAGTGTCTACTCCTATTGGTGCCTCTATTGTTGCAAGGAAAGTTTATAGGAGTTATTCTATTTGCATTTTGCATAAGTTGTTGCCTTGTGATCTTGTTGAATTAGACATTGTGGATTTTTATGTCATACTTAGGATGGATTAGATGCAAGCCTACTATGCATCTATTAATTGTAGAACCCATAGGGTCAAGTTTCAATTTCCTAATAAACTCATCCTTGAGTGGGAAAGTCATGATGTGGTAGTGAGGGGTAGGTTCATCTCATGCATTAAAGCCCATAGGTTGATTTCCAAGGGGTGTTTGTATTATCTTGTGAGAGTTAAAGATGTGGAGTCCACAGTCCCTTCCATTGAGTCAGTTTTGGTTGTAAATGAGTTTCTTGATGTCTTCCCAAATGACCTTCCCGTTGTCTCTCCCGAAAGGGAGACAGACTTTGGCATAGATCTTCTTTCCTACAATCAATCTATCTCCATTCCCCCTTACCATATGGCCCCGGTGGAGTTGAAGGAGTTAAAAAAGCAATTGAAAGATTTGTTGGAAAAGGGATTTATTAGACCTAGTCAATCACCTTGGGCTACACCGGTGTTATTTGTAAAGAAGAAAGATGGGTCACTTAAAATATGCATTGACTACCGAAAACTCAATAGGGTTACTATAAATAATAGGTACCCTCTTTCGAGAATTGATGACTTGTTTGACCAATTGCAAGGGGCTAGCTTTTTCTCTAAGTTTGATCTTTTTGTCCTTTTGCGAGAATTCATGACTTGTTTGACCAATTGCAAGGGGCTACCTTTTTCTCTAAGATTGATCTTCGGTCCAGGTACTATCAAGTGAGGGTGAGGAAGCATGATATTCCCAAGACGGACTTCAAGACTAGATATGGGCACTATGAATTTGTGGTGACGTCTTTTGGGTTGACTAATGCACCTACCATCTTCATGGACTTAATGAATAGGGTATTCATACCCTACCTTGACTACTTTGTCATGGCCTTCACTGATGATATTTTGATCTAATCACATAGTAGGGAGGAGCATATGGGCCATTTGAGGGTGGTGTTGCAAAGATTGAGGGAGGAGAGATTGTATGCTAAGTATGACAAGTGTGATTTTTGGTTGAAGGAGAGGACCCTTGAGGGTGGTGTTGCAAAGATTGAGGGAGGAGAGATTGTATGCTAAGTATGACAAGTGTGATTTTTGGTTGAAGGAGGTTGCATTCTTGGGTCATGTGGTGTCGAAGGATGGCATTAAAGTGGATCCTAAGAAGACCAATGTGACCAGGAATTGGCGTAGACCATTGACCCCATCGGATATTAGGAGCTTCTTGGGTGTTTTGGGTTACTATAGAAGGTTTGTGAATGGGTTCTCTTCCATTGCTTCCCCTATGACAAAATTGACTCAAAAAAAGGATAAGTTTCCGTGGACCTATGAATAAGAGAAAAGCTCCCAAAAATTAAAAGATAGACTTGTGTCCACTCTTATATTGTCAATACCAGATGGGCCTGAGGATTTTGTTGTGTATTGTGATGCATCTAGAGTTGGTTTGGGTTGTGTGCTAATGCAAAAGGGTAAGGTCATAGCCTATGCTTCTAGGCAACTCAAAGTGCATAAAAAGAACTACCCAACCCATGATCTTGAATTAGCCGTCGTGGTATTTGCATTAAAGATTTGGCATCATTATTTGTATGGGGTGCATGTTGATGTCTTCACCGATTATAAAATCCTTCGATATGTCTTCACACAAAACGATCTCAATTTGAGACAAAGAAGGTATCTAGAACATCTCACAAATTATGACATGAGTGTGCATTATCATCTGGGTAAGGCAAATGTGGTGGCAGATGCTTTGAGTCGGGTGTCCAAGGGCAGCCTAGCTCATGTGGATGGTGGTGATACAGAGATGGATAAGGAGGTGCATAGGTTGGCTAGATTAGGGGTTAGGTTGGAAGAGGTTGGTGATGATGGTGTTGTGGTTATTGATTGGTCCAAGTCTTCCTTGGTTGAGGAGGTGATAGCCAAACAAGATCTAGACTCCTTTTTGCTTGAACTGAAGGCCTTGGTGAAAGAGGGAAAAGTAAAGGTTTTCTCTCAAGGGGGAAATTGTGCCCTTAGGTACTAAGGTAGGTTATGTATGTCATGTGTTGATGATTTGAGGGAGAGAATTCTTGATGAGGCCTATAATTCTTCTTACTTTATCTACCCCGGTTCCACCAAAATGTATTAAGACTTGAGGGATATGTATTGGTGGGGAGACATAAAGAGGGACATTCCTAAATTTGTTTCCAGTTGCCATAGTTTTCAACAAGTCAAAGCTGAACATCAATGACCGGGTGCCTAACACAAGACATACAGATTCCTACTTGGAATAGGGAGGTAATTAATATGAATTTTGGGGTTAGGTTGCCCAAGACTAGGAAAGGTTTTGATTCTAAATGGATGGTGGTTGATAGGATAACGGAATCAGCTCACTTTCTACTAGTTAAGACTACATATGGGGCTGAAGAGTATGCAAGGTTGTACATCCATAAGTTATTGAGGTTACATAGGGTTCCTTTATCCATTATCTCGGATTGTGGTGCAAAATTTGCTTCACACTTTTGGAGGTTTTTTCAAAGGGGTCTTGTTACTAATGTTCACCTTAGTACAGCCTTCCACCCTCAAATGGATGGCCAATCCGAAAGGACAATTCAAACACTTGAAGATATGCTTAGATCTTGTGTCTTGGAGCTTAAAGGTAGTTGTGATGACCATCTTCCATTAATTGAGTTCGCCTACAACAATAGTTATCACTCTAGCATCGGTATGGCCCCTTTTGAGGCTCTTTATGGGAGATGTTATAGATCACCGGTGGGTTGCTTTGAGGTTCGAGAGGTGGCTTTATTGGGCCAGATCTGGTTATGTAGGCTCTAGAGAAGGTTAAGATGATTAGGGAAAGGTTGAGGATGGCCCAAAGTCATCAAAAATCATATGTCGGTGAAAGGAGGAAAGACCTAGAGTTCCAAGTGGGTGATTAGGTCTATTCAAAGTTTTTCCAATGAAAGGTGTGGTCCATTTGGGTAAAAATAAAAGTTGAACCCAAGATGTATTGGTCCTTATGAGGTGATAGAGAGGGTTGGCAAGGTAGCTTATAAGTTAAAGTTGCCTAGTGAAATGAATTTGGTTCATCCGGTGTTCTATGTCTCTATGTTGAGAAAATGTGTTGGTGATCCTAATGCCATTGTGCCTCTTGATATTATGGGTATTGTGGGGATAACTTGACCTATGAGGATGTTCCGTTTAAGATCTTGGATAGGCAAGTAAAGAGATTGAGTAACAAAGAAGTGGCATCCGTTAAGGTCCTTTAGAGGAACCAACAAGTTGAAAGTGCTACATGGAAGACCGAAGCGGACATGCAAAAGTGGTATCCTCATCTTTTCTACTCCACTAAAGTCTAAGTACAATCCTAAGTACTATATGTGATTTCAAGTCTTACATTTCGGCCCCTATGTCATTCATATACATTCATGTTTAAGTGGGTAAGTTTATGATGATGATTTCACACTTATGTTGAGATTTTGAAAATAGTGTTTTGCAAGTTATGTTGTGTTCCTGTTGGGGCTAATTTTTTTATGATTACTCTTGTCTTGTAAGTCTCCCTTATATTCGAGGACGAATGTTCCCAAGGGCGAGATATTGTAATGACCCCAAAAAGTTTCCCAAAACGTGCCTCGAAATGCCTAAAATTTTAATTTTCTTATATCTCAAATTCCATTTGTTATTTCGAAAATCCGACTTCGGATTCTTATTGAGGGGGTCCAAATTGGGGTAGAATGATCTAAACCTGATTTAAGAGTAAAGATTTAGCAATTACAAAATTTCAAAAATCAATTTCCAGAGGGGTTTTTGCATCCCCCTCACGACGTGCCCCTATGTATTTTTGAACTCTATTTTTCAGCGTTGGTCCAAAACTTTAAGTCTTAGGCCTAAAAGCTCACATACGTGTTTCTACCCATACTTAGTCATATTTCACCCTTATATCATCCTAAATATTTTCCAATACTAACTCAAACACTTAGTCATATTTGCACTCCCAAACTCAAGTCCCAAACCCTCATCACAAGCTAAGGTTCTCCTTCAAGGTTCTTCTTCAAGCTTCAAGTCTCCATCTCTAATCTTCACCAAGATCAACCTAAGCTAAGGTATATGGTGTTGAACAATTGGGTCCATCTACCCATGGTGCCTAAACCCTTTTTTTTACTAATATTGGATGATTTAAAGTTGATTTTGCATGCAGGTGTTGTATATTGAAAAATTTACTGCATAGTGATTTTAGTTCATGAAAGTATGGTTGTTTTACAATGTTTTGAGCTCTAAATCTTAGATCTAATGTTGGATTTGATGAGGGATTTTGATGTGAATATCTTGGAGGTGTTGCAAGGTGTTGATTGATGATTTTACTCTAGATTTTCTTGCATGATTTCATCTCCAAATTACATGATCTTTTACCCCTACTACACACCCCCAAGGTGTTTGATAAAATGTCCGGTTGTGGTTTCTTGAGGAATGAAGGTCCAAAGCATAAGATATGATATGAATGATGTTATGATGATGAAATGAGCTTATGTATATGATTATTTCTATATGAAGTGTTGCACTAGAGCATATGATGAATGCTAATAAAGTGTAGAATCGACCATGCCCAATCCGGGGGGTTTGAGCACCCGGATAATCTAATGAAGGGTTTGTACTTCTCCACCTAGTGATGAGGCGGCATCATCACTAACCTAGATGAGGGTTTGTACTCGTCAACCTAGGGAAGGGTTTGTACTTCTCAATCATGGTGATGGGATGGCATTATCACCAACCTAGATAAGGGTTAGTACTCATCCACCTAAGTAATAGGGTAGCAATATCACCAACCTACCAAGGGGTTCGTACATTAAAAATTTAGCTTGGTCTCTTCTACACATATGATATCCTATATGAGCATGGGTTACTTAAGTATGTTTTACTTATGCATTGGTCATACATGTCATATTGCTATATCATGCATATTGTCTATTATGTATGTTGTTTATAAAACTTATCTCTTGTTGCATGGCATCTCACATACTTAGTATATTCAAACGTATTAATGCATAACCTTGCCTACATGATATCACCATGTAGGAATCAGTGCTCAAGTTGATTATCCTCCCCGTCCACGTGGCTAGTCGGTGCTATTCCAAGCTTGTTGGTGAGTCCTCCATTTTGAGGACCTTAGTCTAAGATTACTATTATCTTTGTATTGAGACACTTTCTTATGTTCTATTTTGACTAAGAGGGTGAGTCCAGTTACTTTGTCTTGGCCCCTGCTCTATCCATGTATTTAGAGGTGTTGTTGGACAAGTTGTGTAATTGTGATATGAGTTATGACTCCTTGTCTTGATGTTGATGTTTTGGCAAGCTATCCCTTAGCCCTTTGCTCCTTTATGCTTGTTTTATGACTTTTACATGCTTTCGCAACCAATGATGTATAATTATAAGTTGAGAGGCTTGATTGGTGTTCCCTCGGGTTCCCCATTCGCCGTGTTACGTCTAGACCCTAGGCTTGGGTCGTGACATCGACCTCAAGAATTTGCCTTCAAATTCTCCAATCTACACTTCTTTCTTCTCTTCTCTCAAGCCCTAACTTTTCAATGACTTAGAAAGGACTTAGAATGGGATTTTTTTTTTACCCTTTTTATGCTCAAAACGACCTATTTTAATTGCATTTTGTGTTTAGGAGTGATTAGGAATTGTCCGGAATACCCATCATAAAATAAAGAAAAAAATTTAACTCGTGAAAATCCATCACACACCTGTGTATTTTTTTTGAAAATTCTCCGAACGAGTTTTTCCAATCTCGTCAAAAAAATTTGAGAAAAAATAAGTGTGTCTCTGTTTCAGAGGCGCGTCGCGCCTCTGTCACGCAGAGACACTACTTTTCGTTTTCGAATCGAGAAATTATCTTTTGATCTGGTCACTCTAAAAATCGACTGAGACCATTTTCCCACTCAATTTTTCATGCTGATTGCATATCCGGCCTCAGATTTGCAAACAAAATATGGGAAGACGTGTTATACGCACTTCTCTACTCTAGGGGTATTTTGATAATTTCACCGAGTGTTACACTGTACAAAATCAACTCTAAGTACCATAATACATCAAAATTAATTTATTTGTCCTTTAATATTGTTTAGATAATAATTAACATTCAAATTACTCAATAAATATTGATTACGCGTTTAGTTGATCGATTTATTGTCTATTGTGAACAAATTACTACGTAACTATACAAAATCTCAACCAAAATCAACTCTAAGTACCATAATACATCAAAATTACTTTATTTATCATATAACATGGTTTAGATAACAATCAACATCCAAATTACTCAAATCAAAATCAACTCTAAGTACCAAAATACATCAAAATTATTTTATTTATCATTTAATATCATTTATACAATAATTAACATTCAAATTACTCAATTACTATTGATTACGCATTTAGTTGATCGTTTCATTATCGGTTATGAACAAATTACTACGCAATGGTACAAAATCGCCACCAAAATCAACTCTAAGTTCCATAATACATCAAAATTACTTTATTTATCATTTCATATGGTTTAAATAATAATTAGCATTTAAATTACTCAATTAATGTTGGTGATGCAGTTAATTGATCGATTTATTGTTTGTTACGAACAAAATACTACGTATCTATACAAAATCGCAACCAAAATTGACTCTAAGTACCATAATACGTCAAAATTACTTTATTTATCATTTAATATGATTTATTTGATAATTAACATTTAAATTACTCAATTAATGTTGATTACGCATTTAGTTGATCGATTTATTGTCTGTTGTGAACAAATTATTACGTAACTATATAAAATTGCAACCAAAATCGACTCTAAGTACCACAATACATAAAAGTGACTTTATTTATGATTTAATATGATTTAGATAATAATTAACACTCAAATTACTCAACTAATGTTGATTACGCGTTTATTTGATCGATTTATTGTTTGTTATGAACAAATTACTACGTAACTGTACAAAATCGCAACCAAAATCAACTCTAAGTACCACAATACATCAAAATTACTTTATCTATCATTTATTACAATTTAGATAATAATTAACATTCAAATGACTCAATTAATATTGATTACGCGATTAGTTGATCGATTTATTGTTTGTTGTGAACAAATTACTATGTAAATGTACAAAAAGCGCAACCAAAATCAACTCTAAGTACCACAATACATCAAAATTATATTATTTATCATTTAATATGAGATAGATAATAATTAACATTCAAATTACTCAATTAATGTTGATTACGCGGCTAATTGATCAATTTATTGTCTGTTACGAATAAATTACTACGTAACTGTATAAAATCGCAACCAAAATCAATTCTAAGTACAATAATACATTAAAATTACTTTATTTATCATTTAATTTGATTTAAATAATAATTAACATTCAAATTACTCAATTAATGTTGATTACGCATTTAGTTGATCGATTTATTGTCTATTGTGAAGAAATTACTAAGTAGCTGTATAAAATCATAACTAAAATCTACTTTAAGTACCATAATACATCAAAATTACTTTATTTATCATTTAAAATGGTTTAGATAATAATCAACATTCAAATTACTCAATAAATGTTGATTACGCGTTTAGTTGATCGATTTATTGTCTGTTATGAACAAATTACTACGTACTTGTACAAAATCACAATCAAAATCAACTCTAATTACCACAATACATCAAAATTATTTTATTAATCATTTAATATGGTTTAGATAATAATTAACATTCAAATTGCTCAATAATTTGCTAAAACTTTCTCAACAACTTCAATAATTGTTAAATCTGACAACTCACTTGCTGAGAATTTTGTTCAGCAACTACAACAATTACTAAATTTGACATCCTACTTACTAAAATAATTTTAAGCAAATGAAATAATTATTGTTGAAGGTTGTCCACTTATTTATCATTTAATACGATTTAATAATAATAACATTCAAATTACTCAATTAATATTGATTACGAGTTTAGTTAATCAATTTATTGTCTATTGTGAACAAATTACTACGTAATTGTACAAAATTGCAACCAAATCAACTCTAATTACCATAATACATCAAAATTACTCTATTTATCATTTAATATGATTTAGATAATAATTAACATTCAAATTACTCAATAATTTGTTAAAACTTTCTCAACAACTTCAACAATTGCTAAATCTGACAACTCACTTGCTGAGAATTTTGTTCAACAACTATAACAATTGCTAAATTAGACATCCTACTTGCTAAAATATTTTTAAGCAAATGCAACAATTATTGTTGAAGGTTGTCCACTTGCTAAAATTATTTTCAGAAACTACAACAATTGTCAAATCAAATATTTTACTTGCTAAGATATTTTTAAGCAAATGCAACAATTGTTGTTGAAGGCTATCCACTTGCTAAACTTATTTTTAGCAATTATGACAATTGTTAAGTTATACATTTTACTTGATAATATAAGTTTAACCAACTTTTGTGTAAGGATATCCACTTGCAAATTCTTGTTTACGCAACTACAATAATTTCTAAATCAGGCCTACTCCTTGCTAAGTTATTTTAAATCAATTGCAACAGTTATTGTCGGAGGCTATCCACTTGCTAAAATTATTTTCAGCAATTACAACTATTTCTACATTACACATGCTACTTGCATATATATTTGTAAGCAATTGTTGTGTAAGGATATCCACTTGCTAAATTTTTTTAGCAATTACAACAATTGCTAAATCAAACAGCCTACTTTCTAAGATTTTTTTTCAAAATAAATTTATCGACCTCAAGACCCATTTTATTGTGCAAATAAATAAATAATTGTTAAAGAATTTAAAATTATTAAATCCAACCCAAACATATCCCAAGGATCCAACCCACCTGCAATGCATTAATATTAAGAAAGTACCTTTGTTTTTTTCCACCGTCATTTCAGTCAGTTAGTCCATCAATTAGAGTCATGGTACGAGTAAGAGTTGTCTTCTGAGTTATGCTTTTTCTTCTTCTCTTCTATTACAGCACTGTTCATTTACCAACTGATATGGATCTTTCAATTTGTCACCATTTAAGCGTGAGTAAGTATTTTGTTACTTACTTCTAGTATTCTGCACCTCTTTATTATTCTTACTTTTCTTAGTCTTCTCACAGATGGTGGTACTGTGATCTTCATGGTTTCCTCTTGTAGCAGGTCAAAAGCTTCTTTCTTCGTTGGTTTTAGGTAAGGTCCTGTAGTCTATTTTTCAGATTCAACTTTCATCTTGTGACTTTCTTATTTATTGTCAGTGAAGGAATGGAGGGAATAGATACCGGAGAATACAAAATTACTCCAACTTAGTCGACTATCATGGTACCCCTAATTTTTGGTACAAGTAGGCATTACTTTAGCTATTTTTTATAAAATGCTCTATATAACAGTAGCTCTGAGCAGTTCAGCAATTGCCCTCTTTTGTAAATATTTTTTGTATATGTCATAGCCACATTCTTCAACCTTCCATGCCTGTTGTATTAATCTATTAGTACTAACTATTTTTCTTGTAAATATGTCATTTGGCACATTACTCTCTCTGTCAAATTTCTGCATGTATGATTTTCCTTGTTCTGACCCTTAAATATGATATCTGGGTGTTATCACTGCTTAGAATCTTTTTTGTTGTGCTGGATAACTCCAGAAATATATTAAAGACTTATTTTTACACATTGTTAAGTTACACATTTGTTAAGTTACACAGTGTATTAAATAATTATTAAGTTACACATATTTTTTTAGCAACTACAACAATTGCTAAATCAGACCTACTACATGCTAATATATTTTTAAGCAATTGCAACAATTATTGTTGGAGGATATTCACTTGCTAAAATTAATTTCAGCAATTACAACAATTGTTAAGTTGCATATTCAACTTGCTAATTTTTTTTGCAACTACAACAATTGCTAAATCAGACATAATACTTGCTAATATACTTTTAAGCATTACAATAATTTTTATCGGAGGCTATTCACTTGGTAAAATTAATTTCAGCAATTACAACAATTGTTAAGTTACGCATTCTACTTGCTAATTATTTTTTGCAACTACAACAATTGCTAAATCAGACCTACTACTTGCTAATATATTTTTAAGCAATTACAACAATTGTTAACTTACATATTCTACTTGCTAATTATTTTTTGCAACTACAACAATTATTAAATCAGACCTACTCTACTACTTGCTAATATATTTTTAAACAATTGCAACAACTGTTGTCAATGCTATTCACTTGCTAATATTAATTTCACTAATTGCATCAATTGTTAACTTACCCATTCTACTTGCTAATTTGTTTTAGCAACTATAACAATTGCTAAATCAGACCTACTACTTGCTAATATATTTTTAAGCAATTACAACAATTATTATCGGAGGCTATTCACTTGCTAAAGTTAATTTCAGCAATTACAATAATTGTTAATTTGCACATTCTATATGCTATTTTTTTTAACAACTACAATAATTTCTATATCAATGCTAAATATCAAGGATTCAACACTAACATATTATATAATTAACTAAAAATATATATAATCACATAAAAGTTCACATTAAATCAATATTCAAAAAAACATAAAACAAAAGTAGTTTTTTTCTGTCAACACCATAACTACAGCCCAGGAAAATTTTCAACAACCCACCCTACTTTTGGAGTCCTTCGATGTGATGACTGCCTTTTTTTGGCACTTGATAGTACCTTAGAGATCTGGGCTTTTCTCCTTTTTACACCAACAAGAGTGTAAGGGTTTGAGATTCTCAAAGATGGCTTGATGCCTCTTTTGGACATCAGTGTCATGACGTGTGTATCTAGAGTCTCTACCTTGGCAATCAACTGAACCATTTGTTCATAAATAATTTTACATCTACAAGCACATGAAAGAACCCTAGAGTCTCCACGAATAGCACTATCAACACCATCACCAACAGTACCACCACTAACACCAACACCAACACCAGAAACATCAGTACCATCACTAACAGTTGCACCAACATCACCAACATCACCATCAATATAAAATAATTTTTAAATATTGTTGCAACGTCATTCACAACACTAGCAACAACTTCGTCAATAGCTCTTGAAGCATCAAACTCCCTTTCAACAACAGATAAATCTCTTTTTTAATAGCCGATGCTCTAACCAAATTCTTTCGAAACTTTTCAAGCTTGGGATCTATCTTGTCTTCTTCCAATGGAACAAATTCAGCAATATATTTCATCTTCAGCTCAGTGGTTGAAGGATCTATCTACAGGTACACAATCTATACATAAAAAATAAATAGTTATAATAATTGTTGCAGATAGGCATAACAATTGCAAAAAATATTTCAACAACTGTTATGACAACCACAGTAATTGTTAAGACTAAGGTATAACAACTGCGGAGACTAGACATAGGCTAGCCAAATAATTTAAGTATAATAAATGCACTAAGTATTCTGTTCAACATAATTTAGCAACTATTATGATAGCTATAACAATTGTTGAGGATAGGCATAATAAATTGCAAAAATTATTTTTGTAACTGTTGTGACAGCCACAATAATTGTTGAGACTAGGCACGACAACTGTTGAGACTAGACACATGCTAGCAAAATAATTTTTGAATATAATACAAAATGAGAATGAAAAGTCTTACCGAGTCTTATGGGGGATCAAACAAATCATTAATTTTAAAAGAATTATTTTTCCTTGCATTCAGCCATCTAAGAATTCTCGGACAATTTTATTCATCTGATAAATGTTTAAACAGATGCTAAAGTTAGGGAATAGCTTCAAATGCCCAAACCTATATAAAATAATATTATCACAGATCAAAATTATGAACCAAATATTAATAAAGATGAAAACATATTGAACAAAGAACAAAGTTTACCATGAAAGCCCAAGGAAACCCAAAAAGATTGGTTGCTTTCCCTATTGGGTATAATTCCTTCAACAGATATTCAATGGTAAGTGTGAAGCTTTCATGGCCCTATGAAAAAGCACAAAATTCTTTAGATCGGCGTAAAGGTCAATCCAGTCAGCCTGAATTCTTGTGCTTTGATAGCGTACACAAAAAATAGTATACGCGAACCAAAGTAAGCACAGTGACTTCTTGTAATTTTTCTTAACCTCCTCGAAGTTTAGAAGGACAATCAAATCCTTATCTTTGAACCTTTTTCCAGTTAACTTACGCAATTACTTCCGCCTTTTAACAACCTTAGAATTAGAACTCTTGAATGACTTCTTTAACAAATTAGTAACAAAAACAGTATGATGACAGTTTAAGCCTGTTATGATTGTAAATTCTTTCATACCGAAATAAACTGGCATGCCACGATAATTGATCCAAATTGTATTTTTTTATCATAAATAATTCTTTGCCAAAGAAGTTGATATACTAAGCTCATAGGAAACTTTGAATCTTTTTCCTCAGATATGTTTAAATACTTCCCAAATATAGTAGATCGAAAATATCATTCCAACTTTTGTGCCACCAAAACATTTCTAATCAACAAAAAGCTTTTCCATACCCAATTGAATAACAATATCACCTTTTAAATCAAGTTCGTGATTGTCCAAGTATGCCTACAAACCATAGGTTGAAAATTTAATAGTTTTAACAGCAACATCTATTGAAGGAGGACTGTTAGGAGGGGAATCAACAGTGTAAGCAATAGGGAGACTGTCTGATTTGCTTGCTTGTTTTGAAGCTTAATCAGCTTTGTCACATATATTTTCTTCTTTTTCTTCTTCTTGTTTTGAAGAAGAACCAGTTTTATCCATTGTCAATTGTTGTTGAGCCTCAGACCCCTCATTTGTTTGTCTAGGAATTGAGGCTACTTCCTCCCTCATATAACATTGTGGCATCAAAACATAAAGTAGATGCTTCTGCTTCCACTACTGTTTTTGCTTCTATTTAGGATTGTGGATTAAGTATGCTAGATTTATGAATAGGTTTGCTTGAAACACATTTTCTTTTTGTCTAAGCCATTTTATCTACACAAATGAAATAAAACTAAATTAGCATAACCATTTCTTCAATAAAATAGAAAAATAAACTATAATAAACAATTTAAGATGCATCAATAACTGAAGTTATTATAATAACAACTAAAGTTATTACAACAATAACTTAAGGTAGCAATTGAAGAAATTAAAAGTATAGCTACTTAAGCAGTTGCTAAAAAGTTGATTAGATAATAATGAACAATCTAATTACTCAATAATTTGTTAAAAAGTTTCTCAACAACTTCAACAATTGCTAAATCATACAACTCACTTGCTGAGAATTTTGTTCAACATCTATAATAATTGCTAAATCAGACATCCTACTTGGTAAAATATTTTTAAGAAAATATAACAATTGTTGTTGAAAGCTGTCCACTTGCTAAAATTATTTTCAGCTACTCTTAAGCAACTGCTTAAGTAGCTGTACTTTTAATTTCTTAAATTGCTATATTAATTTACGTTACTACAATAACATAAGGTTGCACGTTTAGCAGTTGTTTTATCAAGTACTTTAATTATTGGGACTTATTAATCAACTAACTGATTTTTCTACAATAACATCATAAAGTTCTGTCAATTTTCATTCATCACTATCACTAAAAATGAAACAACCCCAAAATAGTGCAAGAAAATGTGCCTCGAAAGTGGCCGAAATCATAATTTCTATATATCTCAAAATCTGTGCTTGATATTAAAAATTCGACTTCATATTCATGATCAGGGGAAAAATTGAGTGGTGAAAGGGTCTAACCCCAATTTTATAGCAAACGAATCGCAATTTCATTTTTCTAAAATTTTGATTTCTAGAATCGATCACTGACAGTGCCGTGACATATAACCATCGCGGACCTGTGTATTTAGTTGTTAGTGGTTTTCATCTCGGTCCAAGACTTTTGAGTCTTGGGCCTAAGTCTTTCCATGCATAAAAATACATATACTTAGCCATATTTCACCTTCATATCATACAATACATTCCCCAATACTCTTCAAAACACTTAGACAAATATTTCACCCTAAATTCAAGTCCCAAAACTCAATCCGGATCTTAAGGTTTTCATTCAAGATTTAAGTCTCCATTTCAAATCTTCTTCGAGGATTCTCTAAAGTCAAGGTATGTGGATTTTAACCATTGGATCCTTTCACCCATAGTGCCCAGCTTCCTTTTTACACAAATTTCATGTTTCGAAGTTGATTTTACTTATGGATCTTCTATTATG